>PITA01027900.1:9182-20309 GCA_004023965.1 Spilogale gracilis | reverse complement strand
TCCCTGTTGTACACATCAGCCCTCTTCAAAAATGACTGAGCTCTCCTTAACTCTGATCTCACATTAAACTATATTCTGCCTGGAATTCTGTTTTAAGATGGGCTTGTTTGGAGAGTTAGTGGGAAAATATCTGGAGAGAAATTGCTACACAAATTTACAATGTAGAAATAATTCCAGCTGAGATGATAATTAAACCTCTATAAACTTGCACAGGATAGAGTCAATGGCAGGCAGAGCTTGGAATCCATCCACATGGATGTAAGCCACTCATTGACAAACTGGTCATGCATCTCCACAGAGTTAGGGACACTAACAAATGTATTTATTCCATAGTTACCATGGCTCTCAGCCTACACTCTTATCTGTAGGATTATTGAACATTTCAGTAGTTTCTTGTGGACTCCTTAGATTTCAGAGAATTCAGAGAATTGTTTGAATCTGAAAAAAATTCTCTTCTGCTTATGCTTTACACTAAGAATTATTAACAAATTTTCTGAAAGTCTGAAAACTAAAAATTCCCTTAAAATATGTAGAAGCAAATATTTTATGTTGGTTTCTCTCTAGCTAGAATTTTAGATAACTATTTTTTTCCTGATTATAAAAATGGACTATTTATCCCCAAAAAATTAATAAAAAAGAAATAATAGTTCTCTTTCATTTAACATCCCAGAGTTAACAATTTCTTGTGTGTATTCTTCTGGATTTTATATATAGATAATATTTTTATTGAAGCAAAATGGAAGCATGCTCTAAGTCTCTTTTTTTCTACTTAATATAATGTGGACATAAAATAGTTTTGCATGATGTGGTAGCTGTAGACGATCTCATTGTATGGATATCATTATGCATTTAGTCTTCTAGATAATTATACTGGTTTTATTTTATGTTGTATTAACATTGCCATTATGATTTTCATGCATACATCTTTGCATATTTGTTTTCTTTCTTTTAGATCATTTCCTCAAAGTGAAAAGAGTCAAAAGATATGCAAAAAAAAAAAAAAAAAATTTTCCTAACTACGTCAAAACTTACCAAATTAGGGCGCCTGGGTGGCTCAGTGGGTTAAAGCCTCTGACTTCAGCTCAGGTCATGATCTCACGGTCCTGGAATGGAGGCCTGCATCCGCCTTCCTCCTCTCTGCCTGCTTCTCTGCCTACTTGTAATCTCTCTGTCAAATAAATAAAATCTTAAAAAAAAACTTACCAAATTATACTGTAAATATAAGCAGTTAGTACATATAAACTATACCACAATAAAGCTTTAAAAATGGCTCAAGGGTGCCTGGGTGGCTCAATGGATTAAAGCCTCTGCCCTCAGCTCAGGTCATGATCTCAGGATCTTGGGATTGAGGCCCACATTGGGCTCTCTGCTCAGCAGGGAGCCTGCTTCCTCCTCTCTTTGCCTGCCTCTCTGCCTACTTGTGATCACTCTCTGTCAAATAAATAAATAAAATCTTAGGAAAGTTTGATATGCCTTTGTCCTTAAGTTTAAAAATAAATGGCTCAAGAAAAAATGCCCAAGTCCTACTCTCTTTGGAAAACAGGTCTGGCAACCCCACGTTGACTCCACCTCTTTCTTGTGCCTCTGGGGGTATTATGCGGGTGACGGCAAATGTGGAGAGCAAAGAGCATTGCCAGGCAAGTCAATAGGAATGCTTCCTGGGTCCCAAGCACCAAATCCCAGGTATTCAGCTCCCTTTTTATCTCTTTTGTCACCTCCGTGGTAGTAGCTTTGAGGCAAACATCACTGAGAGGAAACCACAGAACCTTTTGATTATTTTATTATTTTTTTTTCTCTGACAATGACTTTACTTATATATGATAAATATGCCCGAAGGTCCTGAGATTTGTGTACACAGATACTACCAGGTCACTGTCACAGCAACTTGCCCGGGTGCATTTTTAGAAGAGGCAGGTTTCATCCAGTTGGCTGCAGTTCCTCCCCTTCCTATGAAGCCACTGTTTCCATACCAATTACAGTTTTCCCCTGCCCCCGGTGGTCTCACAACCTGGACATTAGGGCACACGGCTGTTTGTAAAGCTGGGGAACATAACCCCTCCACAGTGCTAACATCCCCTGTGATATCTTTCAGTGAGGGAAAAAGAAATCATGCTCCTTTCAGAAGCATCTGAGGGTCTCATCACTGAGACTCCTAAAACACAAGGTATCCAGATCTCAAATGAAAACCGGAAAGCCCTGCAATTTTTCAGAGGCGCTGGGGCAGCAATGCAAATTTGGTCTAAACTGGCAGGCTGTTTACCGCCACCCTCCGCTCCCTCCTCAAGCGTGGACGATTTGAGACTCCTAAAAAGTTCACCCTGCAATGCTTGTTGAGCCCAAGTCTGTACATAAACTATTCCACAGAGTAAGAACATCCCAGACTGAAGAGGACTTAAAGAATAAGGCCTTTATCATCGGGTAAGCCAAAGCATTGTGTGTCAGACAGTTACTATTTGGGGCTAGGAAGGTGGAAAAACTCATTCCAAATGTCACATGAGCCTAACACGTCCCTGAAAAAAGATAGTTGTTCTCTGTAAGTTGCCAGCCAAGCTCCTATTCCCTGGGTCATCAATGATTCAGGTCCATGCCCAAGGTAGCTAAGGAGATGGGGAAGGTGACCCTAAGGGCTCAGGTCACTCCTGATTTGTTCTAATTCATGAGAGAACAAAGGTCAGCTTCTCTGACTACATCGTGGAGGTGACTGACATACACTTTGTGGACCTGCCAGGCAGGAGAGGTGAAAAGGCTTTGGTCACAAAACCTAGCAGTGAGCTAAATCCAGAAAGAGCCCTGGACAGTTGAGAAAGTGCAACATATTTACACAAGCTTACTACATTACTGACACTTACAAGGGATATCCCATGGTCCATGTATAGATGTCTGAGATTCAGTTGAGACAGATGGCTCCTCAGAGTTCCCTCCAGTGTTGTTATAGTGAATAGGAAACTGCACCTTCCCTGCAACCTAAGGCCTCTCTTTAGTGTGAACTCTCTGATGTTGTGAGAGGGTAGATTTTCGTGTAAAAAACTTCCCACATTCACTGCACTCATAAGGCCTTTCGCCTGTATGACCTCTTCGGTGCTGACTGAATTGGGAACTATCCCTGAAGGATTTTCCACATTCACTGCACTCATAAGGCCTTTCTCCAGTGTGAACTCTCTGATGATAACGGAGTTTGGAGCTAGAGATAAAAGATTTCCCACATTCACTACACCCGTAAGGCCTATCTCCTGCATGAACTCTCTGATGATAACGAAGGGTAGAACTGGAGGTAAATGATTTCCCACATTCACTGCACTCATAAGGCCTTTTACCTGCATGAACTCTCTGATGGTAAGAGAGGGTAGCGCTACTGGTAAAAGATTTTCCACATTCACTGCACACATAAGGTCGTTCTCCTGTGTGAACCCTCTGGTGTCGAATCAGTATTGAGCTATTGGTAAAAGATTTCCCACACTGACTGCACTGATAAGGTTTTTCTCCCCTATGAACTCTATGATGATAACCAAGGCCAGATATAGATGTAAAAGACTTCCCGCAAGCACTACACTCATAAGACCGTTCGCTGTTATGAATTCTCTGGTGTATTGACAGGGAAGATTTTTGGCTGAATGTCTTCCCACATTCACTGCACTCGTAAGGCCTTTCTCCCGTGTGAGTTCTCTGGTGTTTATTAAATTGGGATCTATCCTTAAAGGATTTCCCACATTCAGTGCACTCATAAGGCCTTTCTCCACTGTGAACTCTGTGATGGTAACGAAGGCTAGCACTAAAGGTAAAAGATTTCCCACACTCGGTGCACTTGTAAGGCCTTTCTCCTGTGTGAACTCTCTGATGATAACGGAGAGTGGAACTGGAGGTAAAAGATTTCCCACATTCACTGCACTCATAAGGCCTTTTCCCTGCATGGACTCTCTGATGGTAACAGAGTGTGGAGCTACAGGTAAAAGACTTCCCGCATTCACTGCACACGTAGGGCTTTTCTCCTGTGTGAACCCTCTGGTGTTGAATGAGCGTCCACCTATTGTTGAAAGATTTCCCACATTCACTACACTTGTAAGGCCTTTCTCCTGTGTGAACTCTCTGATGTAAAATGAGGTTATTTCTCCGGATAAAGGATTTCCCACATTCGCTGCACTCATAAGGCCTTTCTCCAGAATGAACTCTATGATGGTAATGGAGATCAGACCGAGAAATAAAAGATTTCCCGCATTCATTGCACTCATAAGGCCTTTCTCCAGTGTGAACTCTCTGGTGATAACGGAGGGCAGAGCTAGTGGTAAAAGATCTCCCACATTCACTGCACTCGTAAGGTCTTTCTCCAAGATGACCTCGATGATGATACTGGAGAGTGGAGCTACAGGTAAAAGATTTCCCACATTTACTGCACACATAGGGCTTTTCGCCTGTGTGAATTCTCCGGTGTCGAATGAGTGTCCACCTATTGTTAAAAGATTTCCCACATTCACCACACTCATAAGGTCTTTCTCCAGTGTGAACTCTGTGGTGATAACGCAGGCTAGAACTGAAGGTGAAAGATTTCCCACATTCACTACACTCATAAGGTCTTTCACCTGAATGAACTCTTAGGTGTATAATGAGGTTATTTCTTCGAGTAAAGGACTTGCCGCATTCACTGCACTCGTAAGGCCGTTCTCCAGTGTGAACTCTGTGATGATAACGGAGAGCAGTACGAGTGATAAAAGATTTCCCACATTCACTGCACTCATAAGGCCTTTCTCCAGAATGAACTCTCTGGTGATAACGGAGGTCAGACCTAGAGATAAAAGATTTCCCACATTCACTGCATTCATAAGGCCTTTCTCCTGTGTGAGATCTCTGATGATAACTGAGGGCAGAGACAGAGGTAAAAGATTTTGCACAGTCACTACACTTATAAGGCCTTTCTCCAGTTTGAACTCTACATGGTACCAACACTGAGCCATGGCTAAAAGATTTTGTACATTCACTGCACACATAACTGTTTTCTCCATTGTGCCATTTCTGGAGATGAAGGACAGCTTTGTGGCTTAAGGATTTCCCACATTTGCTGCACTTATATTGCCTGGACCCAGTGTGAGTCTTTCCATGTTGACTGAGAGTTGAGCTCTGCTGAAGGGACTTTCCGCATTTACCGAACTCATGATGTCTTTTTCCAATATGGATTCTCTGGTGTATAGCAAATGAAGACTTGTACCTGAATGTTTTCCCACATTCACTGCACACAAAACAGTGGTCCTGAACAAGCGTGTGTTTGGGACCGAAGGCTTTCTTACATTCTCCCCAGGTGTGATGACTTTTTCCGCTTTGTGACACTGCCCCGCGCTGGGTGATTTCCTTTGGCTTCTCCCCAGTATGAGTGGCCTCTTGCTGCAGATGCCCCGAGCCAGACAGGAAGTCTCTCTCAACCTCTCCGCAGGTAACAGGCTTTCTGGAACCATGGTATCCCCAGCTCTTCACAACAGAGGCCCTGTCCACATCGCCGCTGAATGGTTTTGCTCCCACATGCTGCTCCAGCTGCTGCTGCTGCTGCTCAAACTTTACACGGAAAGACAATTGTTTCCCACAGGCCCCACATCTCAACCGTTTCTGGTTGTTCTCTTTTCCCTGGAGCTCAGCCAAGCGGAAGATGTCTCTCAAGACTGGACCACACATCTCACAGGGGTGGGTCTTCCAGGAAGACAGAGCTGCCCTGGGCGTCCCGGTCTGTGACACGCCTACAGAAGTGCTCTGTGTAAAGGGGGCCTCCTCATCCTCTGCTCCGCAGCAGCAACCTAAAGGCAAAGAAACGCTGGTGAAATTTGTGTTGGCTACAGCGAGGGGGTGAGCGCATCACATACATGCATCCATCTTATCTAGGCAGGAGTGTATGACATGCTTTTCCAGACACAGCAGTTGAAATTCTGTTGAAGGAGCAGCCACTGTGCATTATTTGACCCCTAAGGTCATAGAATGGTAGAGACCTCAGTAGGTAAAGGGCACAAAAGATATGAGACAAGAAAAGAGGCAAGAACTAGAACTCATTTCTCTGCCAACTGTTTTTGGCAAGACCTTTGCTACTGTTGATGTGAGGCTGGGTAAAAGCACGCATCCAAGCCCATTAAAATCCAACTGCAACAGATTAGCTAATGTTCAACGTCCATTTAGGGATACGTGAACATCTATCATGGTCAGTGCAGGAATACATAAACATGAGAGAAATGGGTGAAATGGGGAGTCCAGAGAGGTGAAGATTATCCATGTGCTGGAAGTCATAGTAGAAATGATGAGAGAAGAATGGACAAATCGGCAAAATGTCAAAATGGAGACAAAAGGGTAAAAATGAAGTGTGGCCACTGGAAATGGCATGAAAATATGGGTGAATAAAGACAGGTTCACCATGAGGGAACTGGTGTGATGTGAACACTCTCTCCAGCCTTGACCAGGACCACACCCCTCTGAGTCCACTTTGCCATGTCTGGAGTCCTGCCCATCCTATGATAGGATTCTTCCCTGTAAATTTGAGCAACTACATGGGACATGGACGATAAAAGTCCTAAGGAAAAAATAGGACAAATGAATAGCCAGCACTGTCCTGGGCTACTCAGCACAAAGGACAGCAAGGTGAGTGATGTCACCCTATTAGCAGAGGAAACCAGCCTTTGCCCTACGCAGGCTTAGGAGTCAATTAAGATATGACAGCGGCACAGTGGCACCTGGGTGGCTCAGTTGGTTAAGCATCTGCCTTTGGCTCAGGTCCTGATCCCAAGGTCCTGATCCCAAGGTCCTGGGATGGAGCTCTATGGAGAGCTCAGTGGAGAACCTGCTTCTCCCTCTCCTTCTGCCACTCTCCCTGCCTGTGTATATGCTCTCTCAAATAAACAAACAAACAAACAAACAAATAAAAATCATTAAAAAAAAAAGCTATCCCAGTGACACAATGGTGCACACAGAAAGAATAGCCACACAGAAAGGGTCACTGGGGACACTGGCTTAGTGAAGACAGCGGGCTACAGGCAGATAAGGAGAAGGGTGGGGCTGTGTCAGCCAAAGGGCTAATGCCACTGCATTCCCCTACTCTGCAGGGGACCTTGGCAGCCTCTGCTATGGAGAACACCCACGAGCCCAGCTACAGCATCAGAGCGTCACAGATTACAACGGCAGAGGTGTCAAAGTGTTTGTAGGCATGGACCCCACCGGCCTGCTCTGCAGAAGACCCCGGCAGCTTTTGCACGAAGGTAATCAATGGGGGACCTGCCGCGGTAATACACTGAGTTGCCTCCTCCACCAAAAAAGGAGCCATTGCTCCATTCCAGGAACAGAGCTGCACTCACACCAACCTCATCTACATCCTGCACCCCAGTCCTGCAGCTGGTCACATATATTCCATAACCTGACTCCACTGCTGTCAGCTGAGTGCCCGGGTCTCAGGCATGAGAGCCATGGCCCTTGTGGGGGCTAATCAGCTCCTCTGATCCCAGGGACACCGAAGGCACCCATGCTCCAGTCATAGGCACCACCAATGCTCAGAGGACAGCTGCATCTCACACAGCAAGTCTACGCTGTTGCAGACTATTCTGAAACTGATCCTTGAACTGCTATTGCTCCATGTCTCTTCATACTCTCAGAACCCAGACATGTACCACTCCATGGACGCCTGCACATAAGACACCAATGCTACCACCACCACAAAGACACCCAAGAGCTGGACCTGGCATCAAGGGAACCCCAGAGCCGAAACATGTCCTGTGGGAGAGAGATCAGGTTCCTGTAGCATTCTCATACTACTGTGGACACACAAAGCCTTGGCTACTGAGGACTCCTCCAGTCTTTGATGGCACTGATCTCAGGTAACAGAGCTGCACGGACACCAAGCCTCTTGACCAAGTTATCGTTGGAACTGCCACACCCCACCAAGCTGGTGCACACACATCCACACCCACACGTAGAAAAGACTCCCCCCCCTCCCCCCCGAGAAACCTTTCTGTAAAGTTTGGAAGAAGAGACTACTCTGTGAAATGCAGATACATCAATGCAAGGCTACAAAAAACACAAAAAATTAAAGGAAACAGGACACCCCAAAAGAATGCAATAAACTGATGAGTCAGCCCAAAGAAATGCAGATCTAGGAACTGTCAAAGATTTCAAAATAATTGTTTTAAGGGAGCTCAATGAGCTACAAGAAAAGAGAGACAATTCAGTAAGGAAAAGAATTATAAACAATACAAGATTTTTCAGTAGATAAGAAAACATAAAAAAGGACCAAATAAATTATTGTATATTATACTGTACACCTGAAACAAACAGAACACTGTTTAAGTTAATTATACTGGGAAAAAAGTTATGGTAAAGAAGATAATAAATGGAAAAAAAAATGCAGGGACACCTGGATGGCTCAGTCAGTTAAGTGTCTGACTCCTGATTTCCGCTACAGTCATGAGCTCAGGGTTGTGAGATCGGGACCCATGTCAGGCTCTGCACTCAGCACGGAGTCTGCTTGAGATCCTCTCGAGACCTCTCCCCACCCCCAACTTGAATGAATGAATGAATGAATGAATAGAAAGAAGAAAGGACGGGAAAGGGGAAGGGAAGGAAAGGAAGGTGAAAAATGCAATAGAGAGCATCAACAGCCAGCTTATCAATCAAAATCTGAACTAGAAACTGAAAATAGGTATTTTTTTTTAATGGTGCTCTGCACGTTTTAAAAAAATGATTAATTTATCTGAGAAAGAGAGAGGGAGAGAGCACAAGCAGGGGTGGGGTGCAGAGGGAAACGGAGAAGCAGGCTCCCCACTGAGCAGGAAGCCTGACAGGAGGCTCCATCCCAGGAGAGCCAAAGGCAGACAATTAATCAAGTGAGCCGCCTAGGCGCCTCTGAAGATATGTCTTTTGAAATCATTCAGTCAAATTACAAAAAAGACAATTAAAAAGAGTAGATAAGGGAAGTCTATGTGGATTATAGGACATCAGGAAAACGGAATACTGTGGCACCTGGCTGCTGGCTCAGTCGGACGGAGCCCCACAGGAGGCTCCCTGCTTAGTGGAGACCATGCTTCTCCCTCTCCCCGCTGCTCTGCCTACTTGTGCTCTAGCTCTCTGTCAAATATTGAAGAACATGGGTTTGAACTGTGCAGATTTATTCATAAGCAGACTTTTTCCAATAAATACAGTAAAAACTATAAATGCATTTATAGTCTTCCTTATGATTTTAACATTTTCTTTCCCCTAGCTTACTTTAATGTAAGAATACAGTATACATAAAACATACAAAACATGGGTTAATTGACTGTATTTTATTAGCAAAGCTTTGGTGGGGAACAGGTTATTAGCAGCTAAGTTTTGGGGATAGTCAAAAGTTATATACGTTTTTTTGGCTGCATGGGGGTTGGTACGCCTAACACTCCGTTGTTCAAAAGTCAACTATGTGATAATAGTCCAAATGTAATGACAAAGAGAATCTGAAAGTCGTGAGAAAAACTCTACAGGGGAACTCCCCACCCCCTTGTAAGGATATGAGCAGTTCTCCCCACTGTAACACTGAATACTAAGAGAAAGTACGATGATGTGTTCCAAATGCTGCAAAAAAGAAACTGCAAACCAAAAATACATTACCAGCAAAGCTGTCCTTCAGAAATGAAGGAGAAAGATTTTCCCAAACAAAAGCTGGGGGAGTTCATCACCACTTGACCTATACCCTACAAAAGATGCTAAACACAGTTCTTCAAACTAAAATGAAAGTATGCTAAATGGCAACATGAAAATATACAACACACCCGGGGCGCCTGGGTGGCTCAGTTGGTTAAGTGACTGCCTTCGGCTCAGGTCATGATCCCGGAGACCCGGGATCAAGCCCCACATTGGGCTCCCTGCTCGGCAGGAGGCCTGCTTCTCCCTCTCTCATTCCCCTTGCTTGTGTTCCCTCTCTGGCTGTATTTCTCTCTGTCAAATAAATAAATAAAATCTTAAAAAAAAAAAAAAAGAAAAAGAAAATATACAACACACTGATAAATGCAATTATATTGTCATAGTCAACATACAGGAGTTCGTCCTTACCTATTTCACTTTCCACGGTTTCAGTCACCCACAGTCAACAATGGTCCAAAAGCAAAGGATCCTACTTCATTATTACATATTGTCAGCAGATGAGTAGTAGCCCACTGCTATCACAAAGCCCACGTCACTCACCTCACTTCATCTCATCATTTAGGCATGGTATCATCTCACACCATCACAAGAAGGGTGAGTATGGTATAATAAGATATTGTGAGAGAAACAGAACAATATTTACATAACTTTTGTTATATTAATATTTTATTATTATTTATTGTTGTTAATCTCTTATTGTACCTAACATAAAATAAACTTTATCACAGCTATATATGTATAAGAGAAAACATAGTACAAATAGTGTTTGGTACTATCTGAAGCTTCAGGCATCCACTGGGGGTCTTGGAACACAGTCCCCCACGGATAACAGGGGACTGCTATACCCTAATACTTTGATAGTGCATTAATCACACAACATCAGTATGGAAGACAAAAGACATGAGTATTAAAATGTGGGGCGCTTGGGTGGTGCAGTCAGTTAAGCATCTGCCTTTGTTCTTAGGGTCCTGGGATCAAACCCTTCCCCAGCGTGTCCTTGGACTCACTGCTCAGGGGGGAGCCTGCTTCTCCCTCTGCCCCTCCCCACTGCTTGTGCTCTCTCTCAAATAAATAAAATCTTAAAAAAAAAAAAAAAAAAGATGTAAATGCTGACATTAAAAGATTAAAAGCATACAATGTAGGCTGCCTGGGTGGCTCAGTTGTTAAGGGTCTGCCTTCGGCTCAGGTTATGATCCCGGTGTTCCAGGATTGAGCCCCAAATCAGGCTCCCTGCTCAGCGGGAAGCCTGCTTCTCCCTCTCTCACTCCCCCTGCTTGTGTTCCCTCACTGTGTTTCTCCCTGTCAAATGAATAAAATCTTTAAAAAAAAAAAAAAAAAAGCATACAATGTGGGGTGCCTGGGTGGCTCACTTGGTTAGGCGACTGCCTTCAGCTCAGGTCATGATCCCAGAGTCCTGGGATGGAGCGCCACATCGGGCTCCCTGCTCAGCGGGAGTCCTGCTTCTCCCTCTCTCACTCCCTCTTGCTTGTGTTCCCTCTCTAG
>PITA01027899.1:0-20218 GCA_004023965.1 Spilogale gracilis | reverse complement strand
GATCCTGAGTCTCCAGGATCATGACCTGAGCCGAAGGCAGCCGCTCAATCAACTGAGCCACCCAGGCGCCCCCCCCCCATAAAACCTCTCAATAATTAAAAAAAAACTCTGTTGCCCTGGCCTTGAAGTCTAAAGGATTCAATGTGTTTACCAGCCCCATTTTGATCTTCCTGATTTTGCCTCTCACCACTACCCCTCAAATTGTAAGCCTCCCTACTGATCTTCCACTTCCTCAAATGTAGGCCTTCTCCTCCCTCCCACCTTTACACGATTCTTTACACCACAGGTTTTGTTGGGCGTCTATTGCATCCCAAGAATTGTTTTTCACACAAGGATAAAGCAGTAACCCTAACACACAAAATCCCGGCCCTCCTCGAACTGTTTCTTCTGGATGGAGTGCTTTTCCTCATGGCATTTCCCTAAGTAACTTTGCCGAGTCGCTAGTCCTACAGGTCTTTGCTGAAATGTCCCACACTCTCAGGTAGCTCTTCTTCCTGTCTTCTCTTCTCACGTCTCCAGGGTGTACCATCTACTCCCCAAATAACATGTGTTATCCTGGGTGATCATCCCCGTGTTCCACTAGAGCATATTGTGTGTGAGAGCCTGGACATGCTGCCTGTCTTCACATTTCCCCGCACAGTCTGATACATGGTAAGTTCTTTTTTTTTTTTTTTTTTAAAGATTTTATTTATTTCACAGAGAGAAACAGCCAGAGAGGGAACACAAGCAGGCGGAGTGAGAGAGGGAGAAGCAGGCTTCCCGCCAAGCAGGGAGCCCGATGCGGGACTCGATCCTGGGTCTCTGGGATCATGACCTGAGCCAAAGGCAGTCGCTCAACCAGCTGAGCCTCCCAGGTGCCCCTGATACATGGTAAGTTCTAAACAAGTATTTGTCAGAAAGAAGATACATTAAAATGGCTGTGAACCAATGGCTACAAAAGCATGTAGAATGGAAAAGTACTACATATGAATCTGTAGTAGGACAACAGAGGCTCATAATTTACATATTTTCTTAGACAAACCGAAGAAAGGAGTGCATGAGGCTAGGTATAAGATGTCTCAGCAACCAGAGAAAGGTTAACCAGACAGCTCTGACTCTTAAAGTTGGGGAAAAATCTCTTTTGTGACAAGGCTATAAGAACAGAGATTTCTCCACTAAATACCCGAGATGAGGTCATGAGCATAGAGGCTTCTTCACTGGTCAATCTTAATAAAGCACACAGAAGTAAAAGATGAGACTTTTGTGGAAAATGAATTATGATTTGTGCCATCAACTAATTATATTTATGGCAGGTCATATACATGAAAGTGCATTGTGGGGGCGCCTGGGTGGCTCAGTTGGTTAAGCGACTGCCTTCGGCTCAGGTCATGGTCCTGGAGACCCGGTATCGAGACCCACATCGGGCTTCCTGCTTCGTCGGGAAGCCTGCTTCTCCCTCTCTCAGTCCCTCTGCTTGTGTTCCCTCTCTGGCTGTGTTTCTCTCTGTCAAATAAATAAATAAAATCTTTAAAAAAAAAAAAAAAAAGAAAGTGCATTGTGGTAGGCAGAATGATTCTTCCCCCCACCTCTCATCCTCAAAACGTCCCCGACATTCCTAGAATGTCTCCAGAGTCTGTGAATAAGCAACCTTACATGACAGAGGGAAAAGAAGGTTATAGATAGAATTTACATTGCTACCCAGCTCACCTTAAAATACGGAGATTAGGGGCGCCTGGGTGGCTCAGTTGGTTAAGCGACTGCCTTCGGCTCAGGTCATGATCCCAGAGACCCGGGATCAAATCCCACATCGGGCTCCCTGCTCGGCAGGAAGCCTGCTTCTCCCTCTCTCACTCCCCCTACTTGTGTTCCCTCTATGGCTGTGTTTCTCTCTGTCAAATAAATAAAATCTTTAAAAAAAAATAGGGAGATTATCCTAGATAATCTGAGTGGATCCAAAGTAATCACAAGGATCCTTAAACATGGAAAAGGGAGGTGGAGGGGGACCAGAGAAAGAGATGTGACAATGGAAATAGGGCCAAAGAGATGTTATGTTGTTGGCTTTGAAGAAGGAGGAAGGAGACCATAAGTGAAGCAATGTAAGAGGCTTCTAGAAGCTGGAAAAAACAAGGAAATGGCACCCCCCCCAAATCTCCAGAAGGAATTCAGGCCTGCCAAAACCTTGATTTTAACCCAGTTTGACCTATGCCAGACTTCTGAACTTCACACAGAGCTGTGAGATAATAAGTCTGGGTTGTTTTAGGCCACACAGTGTGTGGTAATTTGTTAAAGCTGTAATAAAAACTAATACATATGTTTGTTCTGTAAAGCACACCTCCTTCTTAGTATAGCACCCAAAAAGAGTTGAGCCCCTAGATCTGAGATTGGATCACTGTTGTGATAAACAAATTGTAGGGTTTGCTTTAGATCTATGAATGGCTTGGGGTCCCTTAACTTTCTTCATCTCATAGCCTCCTACACACATTTCACCACATGCATGCAAAGATAAAAACACAAACACGCACCTGCCACAAATAGGTCTAAGATCCCCCCTTAGCGATCGCATCTAAAGAGATGGCTTTCTCCTCCCTGTCCCCTAGCCTCACAGGCTCCTTTCTGGCGGTGGCTTCTCTTTTCCTTCTGGTTGGCTTGATATCCACCTAAACCAGTTTGTTCTTACATAAAAGTATTGAAGGAGGTGGGGAAAGTGTTGTAGATGGTGCACCGTTTCAGGCTCTGTATCTTTCTTCCCAGGATTGCCTCTATTCAGGTGCATTAGAACAAAAGGACACTTCTAAAATAAAACCAAAAGAAAAGGCTCTGGTTATAATCAGTAACAGGGGTCAGGTGCTGGGAGGATTGGGATGGGGGTGTTTTTATCATTTGCAGAGTGGTGTGCAGTGGCATCTCCATACTGACACACACAGTTTCATTTCCTTGCCCACATGGCCCCTGCTCTTCTCCTCTGCCCTTCCTCTGACTGCTTGCCCCTCACTCACCTTTACACTCTTACTTATGTAAGGGTGACTCTGAAATTGCCAGGCTCTTCTCTCCTTAACTACAGTGTCACCAGTTGCTGGCTGTCGCAGTTTTCAGGCTCTTTGAAAATATACAAATGCAGTGGAAACCATGACCATTGTACCGTCCTTTCCCCAGTGTGACTCCCAGTGTCCATGTTTCTCTTCATTCTGTGAATGACACAATGACCCAGCGGCTTCCTCAGCCCCCGGTTGTCAGTATACCGATTGAACGACATGTCCTCTGTGTTTCCCCTTCCTCCTTGTCCTCCAGCTGTAACAATCTCTTCATTCTTCCTCACATGCAATTTTTATTCTCCCTCATTTCTGTGTCTTTTCTTTAGCTCTCCCCTACCTAGGATGTGTGTCTTTGCCCATGAATTGTAATGGGACAACAGAGGCTGATAATTTATTGGGCATCTTAGACATGCCAAAGACGGGGAGGTACCAGGGCTGGTGTAAGACTTAGTGACAACCACAGGGAAGTTAGTTGGGCAGCTGTGCGTCTTAAATTGGGAGAAAATACTCTTAGAAACAGGTGTATTGGAGTATAGCCCTCTCCACTAGCTTCCCAGGATGAAGTGTTATTACCATGGTGATTTCATTGGTAAAGCACACAAAAGTAGAAGGTGAACTTACCTATTAGATGTACATATTTGCTTGTTAAAACCTTTCCAATGATAAACATGACATCAGAGAGGGATTACTTTGGCATGGGTGTAGGAGTGGTGGACAATGGGACCAGGCAGAAAACAGGCAGTAGAAATAGTCATTTTTCCTCTCTTTTTTTTGTTTAAGATTTTATTTATTTATTTATTTGAGAGAGAGAAAGAGAGAGAGTGAACGTCCATGGGGGGAGGGTGGGCAAGGGGTGGGGAAGGAGAGACTGTTAAGCAGACTTTGCTCTGAGTGTGGAGCCTCACTCAGGGCTTGATCTTATAACCTTGAGATCATGACCTGAGCCAAAACCAAGAGTCGGTCGCTCAACCCACTGAGCCACCCAGGTGCTCTGATAATGTTCATTTTTCACATATAGACGGTGGGGACATAAGTTTTGCTATATTATTCTCTATTATGTCTTTCATGTCATATTCAAAACACACATACAATTCTTCCTCTCACTTTCAATACAGTTTGAAATATATAACTGTAAGCATTTATTTTCCCTTGTACTCATTTTCCACAAAGCACAATAATCTATAGATATAGTTTGCATTCCTCAAGCCTAGTATATGAGGGTGATTTTTCACCTAATCTTGGCACAGCAGATGGCAGTGTAGGTCCAGTTTCCTATGCAATAATAACATGGACATATTCACAACGAAACTTAAGCTGAAAAGTTGTGGTTTCAAAGAGTTAACATAGAAAATATAAAATCGTAGAAAGTCATGACTCCCTGGGGATTTAGAGATGCATTTTATAATCATATTAAGCTCATTAAAATATTTCATTAATAAAGTAAAACCTAATTCTTAAGCGGAAATAGGAATCATCACCTCCAAAGAGACACTGAGCAACTCTAATTCTCACAAGATTTGAGTGATTGTCTGAACTGGTTGGTACTTCATGTTTAACTTTAGAAAATAACTCCCTTACAGAAAATTACATAAGAATCTTCATGTTTCATTACCATGATGTAAGACTACACTTTTTTTTTGCAAGACTTAAAAAAAAAAGTCAAATGCAAAGAGAGCTAAATTAAATCGGTTTTCATTTAAGAACTACGGATAGGAGGGGCACCAGGGTGGCTCAGTTGGTTAAGCGACTGCTTTCAGCTCAGGTCATGATCCTGGGAGTCCTGGGATCAAGCCCCACACTGGGCTCCCTGTTTGGCAGGAAGCCTGCTTCTCCCTCTCTCTCTCCCCCTGCTTGTGTTCCCTCTCTCACTTTTTCTCTCTGTCAAATAAATAAATAAAATCTTAAAAAAAAGGGAGGGGGTGCCTGGGTGGCTCAGTTGGTTAAGCGACTACCTTCGGCTCAGGTCATGATCCCAGAGTCCTGGGATTAAGCCCCACATTGGGCTCCCTGCTCGGCAGGAAGCCTGCTTCTCCCTCTCTCACTCCCTCTGCTTGTGTTTCCTCTCTAGCTGTGTTTCTCTCTGTCAAATAAATAAATAAATAAAATCTTTAAAAAAAAAGAGAGAACTACAGATGGGAGATTTTGCCAGTACATTGTCTTTGCATCTCCCCAGTTCCTCCCACCCTGGTTTCCAGATTCTATTTAATCCGCAGCTTTCCTCCCATTAACAAGAACTTCAGGGGCAGAATGGGAAGACACAGGAAAGAAAAGGCTCTGGTTAAACAGAACCAGATTCAAATCTCTGCTTTGCTGCTAATCACCTGCATCATGTGGGGGAGGTTAATTGGCCACTCTGAGTCTCAGTTTCTTTCCCTGTAAAATGGAGATAATAACAGATGTTAGCTTTTAGGATTACTGTGATAATGTGGTCACGGTATTACCACAGGTGATAGCTCTTGAGGATTGCCAGCCTTCACTCCCGTTATCCTCTTGTATATATTCTCTCTCTCTCTCTCTCACCCGCCTTCTAAAGAATATGAAAAAACACACATCACCTGATTTCTTTTCTTCTAGACTTTGGAGTAATGTCTCTCTCTCTAATGTGCTGCCCTTCATTGGGCCCTGATAATTTTCTTTCCTTCTTCTCATTGTCTTTGCCATTCTGAAACCCCACTTGTCTCTCAGTCTGCTCGTGATGAACCAGTGTTCATCTCAATCACTCCTAATTTCTTTTTTTTTAAGCTTTTATTTATTTATTTGACAGAGAGAAACAGAGCCAGAGGGGGAACACAAGCAGGGGGAGTGAGAGAGGGAGAAGCAGGCTTCCCGCCGAGCAGGGAGCCTGATGTGGGACTCGATCTGGGGTCTCCAGGATCATGACCTGAGCCAAAAGCAGTCGCTTAACCAACTGAGCCACCCAGGCGCCCCAACAATCACTCCTAATTTCTAAAGAACTTAGCAACAAACCTTGTTTTCTGCTTCCCTGCTGGGGACACAACCTTTTTCTCTTGGGGTCCACACACCTTTTCTTCAAGAAAGGCTCAGGAGAACTGAGCACTGCTTGCCTCCGCACCAACAGGCTCTTCCTTCAATGTTAGAAATATTTGGAAATGGGCCACTTTAGAAAGATACTTGAAAGTATTAAATCATTGTAGAATTTTCATTCTGTTGGAGAGATTTTAATAATGGTTTAATTCTGTATTTTATTTTGCATGTGTTTTTGAAAGCTTCTTTAATTTTAACGGAATGCAAAATATATCACAGCAAAACTTCCCTAACTTTATTTCTACAGAGAATCACTGGATAGGAACAAAAATTTTAATCATGATATTCTTCTTGAACACAGAACAACAAAATAACTAATTGATTGGTTGTTTCACTAGTACTATTGCCAAAAAGGTGGGGAGGACATCAGCGATAATGAGGAGACCGGACTTGAAGAGTGGTGTGAGGATCTCCCAAAAACATTGTTTTCAGGGTTCTTTATTTATAGCATGTTTTGGTTAAAGTCTAATCTAAGGAACAATCAGTTACAGACAAAGACAGATCCTCACTGATGCACATCACGTGTCTTGCTCTGGTTGTTCTCATCAATCATTATCCTATCAGAACTTCCTGCCTCCCCTAAATGCAGGGAGGTGAGTATGTGGTCATGTGGTTATGAGATTTCTTTTAATTGAGCTAAGCTAGTTACAATGCAGCCACCATACTACTATGATTGTTTTTGTCATTATCTCTATTAATTATCATGTCTTAAAAGGGTAGGGTGAAACTTGAGGCTTGAGGTAAGCAAGCTAAAAGTAGGAGCAGAGAGAGGTTTAATATAGTTGTAAATAGAAGTGTTTTTCAGAACTAATCAGGTGAAAAGGGAGAACAAAGAAGGCAAAGCTGCATGGCATCGATGACCATGACCTTGCCTCACTCCCTCACTTTGAGGAAGGGTCATGGCTTCCGTGCCTTGCAGAGGGAACCCGTATCAATGACCGGGCCTCTGGTCCGAGGCATACTATCTTGAAATAAGCTGGCTTTTATTGGATACCTACTACTTTAGGCATAGTACTAAGGGTTTTATTTTTATTTTTTAAAAAATATTTTATTTATTTGACAGAGAGAAACACAGCTAGAGAGGGAACACAAGCAGGGGAGAGAGGGAGAAGCAGGTTTTCTGCCCAGCAGGGAGCTCGATGTAGGGCTCGATCCCAGGACTCTGGGATCATGACCTGAGTTGAAGGCAGACGCTTAATGACTGAGCCACCCAGGTGCCCCTCTCAGTTTATTCTTTAAAAAAAAAAACCCTCAAATATAGATACTAATATTCTTTCCATAATTCTGAAACCTCAAAAAGTTCTGTAATTGAATAAGTTCAGACAGTAAACAAGTATAAAGCTAAATTAGTCTAACTATGGAGTTTAATCTCAATGCTAAAATTCATTTTTAACTATTATTGAGATACAATTGATGTATACCATTATATTAGTTTCAAGTGTACACATAATAATTTTTTATATGTGTATATATTGCAAAATGATCATCACAGTAAGTCCAATTAATATTCATCATACATAGTTATAATTTTTTCTTGTGATGAGAACTTTTAAGATCTACCTCTTAGCAACTTTCACATATTCAATACAGTATTATTAGCTATAGTCATCAAGCTGTATATTACATCTCAGTACTTATTTACCTTATTCCTAGAAGTTTGTACCTTTTGACCACCTTCACCCATTTTGCTCAATGCTTCTATTCTATGGTGACTAGTCAGTACAAGGCAAGTTTTCCCAGTGAAATTGGCCATTTGGATTCTGAATCAATTCTATAGATTCTTTTTTTTAGATTTATTTATTTGAGTAAGAGAGAGAGAGAGAGAGAGCGCACGAGCATGTGCATGAGCAGGGGAGGGCAGAGGGAAAGGGAGAGGAAGAGAATCTTAAGCAGATACCCTGCTGAGTGTGAAGCCTGATGTGGGGCTCAGTCCCACAGCCCTGAGATCATGACCTGAGCCAAAATCAAGAGTCAGACCCTTAACTGACTGAGGCAACAGGCACCCCTATTAGGTTCATCTTTTTAAAATTAGTTTTCAATTATCAAGGAGCTTATTCATACACAAATTTACTAGGCACCTATCCTATAAAAGTCATTCTTAATTTCTCCCCTTCCCTTTCCACCCACAAGAAATCCATCTACAAACCCACTGACTTTATCTCAGAAATGTGTCTCAAGTGGATCCAATTCTCTCCCCTTTCTCCTCCCTTCCTTCACCCTATTCCAAGCTAATATCATCTCTATTCTTTGGATGGCTGGAACACCCTTCTACTTGGGCTCTCTTCTCTGTTATCTAAATATGCCCCACTTTTATTTGTTTATTAGCTGCCTCTTTCACCCCCATATAAACTCCATAAAGGCAAAGACTCTATGTTGTTTAATGCTATATCACCAGGACATAGAACAGTGCCTGGAACATGGTGAAAAGCTCAGGAAATGTTTGTTGAGTGGATGAGTTTAACACTAGGCATAAAAGGTGAAGAAAGTGGGGGTACCTGGGTGGCTCAGTGGGTTGTGTCCAACTCTTGATTTTGGCTTAAGTCATAATCTTGGGGTCATGAGATCGAGCTCTGCCTGGGGCTCTGCATTCAGCACAGAATCTATTTGAAATTCTCTCTCCTTCTCCCTCTGCTTCCCACCCCACTCCAGCTCATGTGTGCATGCACTCTCTCTCACTTTCTCTCTCTAAAATAAATATCATCTTTTTAAGACATTTTTTAAAAGATTTTATTTGTTTATTTGACAGAGAGAGATCACAGGTAGGCGAGAAGCAGGCAGAGAAGTGAGGAAGCAGGCTCCCTGCTGAGCAGAGAGCCCAATTCGGGCCTCGATCCCAGGACCCTGAGATTGTGACCTGAGCCGAAGGCAGAGGTTTTAACCCACTGAGCCACCCAGGTGGCCAATAAGTATCACCTTTTTAAAAAAAAGATGAAGGAAGTGCATTCATTACCCTAATGGAATGTATTAGATATTACTGGGAACAGACATATAAGCAAATACATACAATGTAATGTAGTGTGATAAATGTAGTGAAAGGGGCATACAAAAGATTTAGTTCATAGTAGTGCAAAAAAGCAAGAGAGTGATTCTACCTGGTGAGGATGAGAAGGTCTGGAGAAAGTTTACAGATGCTTAAAAAGATCTTCTAGGTTAAAGAAGTGCTCACCATGTGGAAGAGGAAAAAGAATATTCCAGGTAGAAGAAACAATGTGTTCAAAGACAGAAAAGTAGATGCTGGTAAGAGCTGGTTGGTGGGATGGAGAAGACAACAATAAATGTCTTGAAATGGTTAGAGTCAACAGTACATAAGGGGGACTGGCAAGGGATGAAGGCAGAGGGATGGGAAGGGGTCTCATCATGGAGGCATGAAATATACCATACTAAGCTGCTCAAGTTTTATTCTATAAATAATGAGGGTGGGGCTTAGTCCCACAGCCCTGAGATCATTAAAATACCTTTAAGCAGGGGAATACTAAGAGATTGATATTTCAGGAAAAAATAAAACTCTGGTGAAGTGAGAACAGATTACAGAAGTTTGAGGCAAGGTGATCTGTTAAGATTTCATTATAAGATTTCCTTTTCTCATCAGTATGGAATAACAGGCCTGGATTCACCCTCCTTCCTGAAATCACACACACACACACACACACACACACACACACACACACACACGTTTTCAAAACATTGGACAGATCCCTGTGAACTAGGAAACAAATGGGATGAATATGATGATTGGTCATCCCAACTTGCTGCCTTGAGAGAGTTTCTAGACTGCAATGTAGGGGGGGAGAATAGGTGGGGCCCAGAAGCCTTCCTGATCAAAGAGAAAGAGTTAACAGTCTGGGGAGACCAGGACAGCTGAGTTCATTGAACAGAGCACCAGAGCCGAGAGAGCTGACAGAAGGGGAGAGCCTGTAGATTTGCAGACATCCCCTCCAGTATTCAGCAGAGTACTGGCCAGCACGCGTCTGAGGCCAGGGAAAGAACCATTTAAAAGGATTAGAAAGAGCAGTAGGGGCGCCTGGGTGGCTCAGTTGGTTAAGCAACTGCTTTCCGCTCAGGTCATGATCCTGGAGACCCAGTATCGAGCCCCATATCGGGCTTCCTGCTCGGCGGGAAGCCTGCTTCTCCCTCTCAGTCCCTCTGCTTGTGTTCCTTCTCTAGCTCTGTTTCTCTCTGTCAAATAAATAAATAAAATCTTAAAAAAAAAAAAGAAAGAAAAATAAAGAGCAGTATCTGACACCCATGCAGGGCCAGGAGCAGTAACCATTCCCACCAGCCAGACTGGAAAAACCAATAATTCATGGTGTTGGGTAGATAAATCAGGAAGGTTTTCGTTCCCCCCTTCCCCCTCCCTCCAGTATTGACGAATAACTATTCTTGGACTGAACACAGCTCTGGACCTGACTAAGAAATCATAAAAACTCGAAAGGATCAAACCGTTCCCAAGTTACTTAACTGACTCCTCAAACAAAGCTCAAGAAGAATTATAGGATTACAAAAACATTCAGTACTTGACAAGCTAGCATTTAAAATGTCTGGCATCCAATCAAAGATTTCCACACATACAAAGAAGTAGAAAAACATGGTCCATAAGAAGAGCAAGAATCAATCAATTGAAACTGACAAGGAACCCACCAGATATTAGAATTAGTAGAGAAAAAATGTAAACACAATTGTTATAACTATACTGTAGATATTTAAAAAGCCAAGTGCAACCCCAAGATCAAGAGTTGGATGGCTTACTGACTGAGTCAACCAGGGACCCCTCAAATTAAGCTTCTAAAGATGAAAAATACTATCAAAGGGCGCCTGGTGGCTCAGTTGGTTGAGCGACTGCCTTCAGCTCAGGTCATGATTCCGGAGACCCAGATTTGAGTCCCACATTGGGCTCCCTGCTCGGCAGGAAGCCTGCTTCTCCCTTTCTCACTCCCCCTGCTTGTGTTTCCTCTCTGCCTGTATTTCCCTCTGTCAAATAAATAAAATATTTTTTTAAAAAAAGAAAAAAATACTATCAGAATTTTCTGACCGTTGTATGAGAGTGTAGGGGCAAAAAGGAAGAGGGAGATTAGGTGTCAAATGCTAACATTAGCAAGAACAAGGGAATAAGGAGGGAAAGATGATAATGAGAGTGGGGAAAACTGAGTTTGGGGCTTATTGAATTTGAAGTGCTCCATGATAGAATACAGGGGAACTCCATCATTTAAGGGATTGGCAGAAAAAAGAGGAACTTATCAAAGCAGTTGAGAAGATGTGGTCCTAGAAGGAGAGGAAAAGCAGGTAGAAGAGATTTAATGAAGGCCAAAGCTCCAAAATTAAAGAAGGAAATAGTTGGCATGACCAGGTTACAGAGATAAGATAGGAAAAAAAAACTGAGGGGTGCCTGGTGGCTCAGTGGGTTAAAGCCTCTGCCTTCACCTCCTGGGATTGAGGCCCATGTCAGGCTCTCTGCTCAGCGGGGAGCCTGTTTCCTCTGCTCTCTCTGCCTGCCTCTCTGCCTACTTGTGATGTCTCTCTGTCAAATAAATAAATAAAATCTTAAAAACAACAACAACAACAAAAAAAACCCCAAACTGAGAAGTGGCCAAAGTGGTCTGTGCACCTGGCAGGTAGGAGGTCACTGATAATCTCACATACGTACCAAAGGGACCCTATCTGTTTTGCTCACCCAGTGTATATCCTGAAGTTTCTGGAACAGAATGGGTGCTCAAAATAACCTGGCAAATGGATGGATGAATTCAATAGTTATGAGATATTCTGGATGTGGCAGAGCCCTTTTGTGATGAGAATTGTAGCAGATTTAGTGGGATCAAAAGGTCAGAGGCTAGGGATTCCTGGGTGGCTCAGTCAGTGGGGCATCTGACCCTTGATTTTAGCTCAGGTCACAATCTCAGGGTCATGGAATTGAGCCCCACATTGAGCTCCATGCTCAGTGGGGAGTCTGCTTGAGATCCCCTCCCTCCTCCCTGTCTTATGCCTGTTGTATGTGTGTGTGCGTGCACATGTGCATGTGGGCACAAACATTCTCACTTTCTCTCTCTGCAAAATAAATAAAATAAGTCTTTAAAAAAAAAAAAAGGCAGAAGCTAGACTACCTTGCTCTTAGTGACTGGAAACTGAAGAGGAGAAGGCCGTAGGAAGATGCAGGATCCAGTAAAACTTAGTTTAGGAGGGGCCGTGGATTTGCATAATATTGAGAAATTTGGAAAATACTGAGGCAGAAAAACAGTGTTTCAGAACACACTCATGTTCAGGTGTTGAATTGTATAGGCCAAATGTACAGCGAACTCATCTAGAGTTAATTAACTTCTCTGAGCCTTATTCCCTGGGTCTGCAGTAGTACTCCCTGCCTCATAATAGTACTCCCTGCAATAGTACTCCCTGCCTCATAATAGTACTCCCTGCAATAGTACTCCCTGCCTCATAATAGTACTCCCTGCAATAGTACTCCCTGCCTCATAATAGTACTCCCTGCAATAGTACTCCCTGCCTCATAATAGTACTCCCTGCAATAGTACTCCCTGCCTCATAATAGTACTCCCTGCAATAGTACTCCCTGCCTCAACTCCTGTTGTCAGGATCTAATGAGGTAATGCAGGCAAAGTATTTGGAACTGTCCCTAGTTCAATGAATGCTAGCCGGGACTGCCAAGAAGATGGCTCCATGAGAGACTGCGCACAGGTGGCAGATTGCCTTGATGAGGAAGGAGTCTCTCTTCTTTTTCTTTTATGTATGTATGTATGTATGTATGTATGTATGTATGTATGTATGTGTCAGAGAGAGAGAGAGCACAAGCAGGGGGGGTAGCAGGCAGAGGGAGAAGCAGAATACCTGCTAAGTAGAGCCTCATGTGGGGCACCCTCTCAGGACCCTGGGAAGATGACCCAAGCCAAAGGCAGACAACCAACTGACTGAGCCACCCAGGCATCTGGAGGAAGAAGTCTCTCATTCAGAGACAGGAGGGAAGGAGGAAGTATAGGGTAGAGGTGAAGGAGGGAGTCCATGGAGCTGAAGTTTTATTAGGGCCGCGGAACTTGAAGCTGCTTGAATTTTGAGAAAGGTTACTGGATGTAACAAAAAAAAACCCCAAAATCAAAAAAACCCCACACATTACAGTTTGGACATGATAAATGGAAGGGGTCTTGCAGAAGGTGTGCTAGAAATAACCAGAGGGAGGGGTGGGAATGGGTGTGGCCTGGGTCAATTTGAAACAACAGGTCTAAGCAAGCATTGTGTTTGAGCATTTGTATGGGTTAAATGAAGCATACGCCTTTAGCTACAGTTCTGAGATTTAAAGCGTCAGTCTCTAGACTTGAGAAGTACTGCAATATAGAAGTCTATATCTGATCAGGATAAAGGAGATAGGAAAATATAACAGTTGGGGTTCTTTGGCTATGAGCAAAAGAAAGGAACTCTGGCAAATTTAAGCAAAAATAAAAAATTCTGGAGTAGCTCACAGGATTTAAGTGAAAGTTGAAGAACCATGTCTCAGAGAGCAAAGGTCCAAAGGCTGCTCCAGGGCCCACTGGAACAAAAAGCGGACAGCTTGTTTTTGTAGGACCTCGGGCCCTTCAGGTGAGGCTTCACGTCCAAGTGTTTGTTCTCTATAATTCCTTCAAGATTTAAATTCCTTGGAGAGAACAGGTCTGACTGGCTTGCCTGGAGGCACATGGTCATAATCATATTGCTTTTCGAATGTGTGATTTCAACCACCCCCATTTCCTCTTTGGTGAGGTTGGCTGGACCTCAAGAAGGATGGCTCCAGGAAAATAATCTATTTTGCTGTTTTTCTTTTCTTTTTTTCATCCTTCAAGGAGTAATGCTTTATGTGTTTGCTCTGTACCAGGCAATTGTTGGTAGAAAATACAGTCAATAAAGAGCAAAATGAGACAAGGACCCTGTTTCGCTGGTAGGTAGGACGGTGGGAGATCAGCATTAATTCAATGTTTGACTTCATGATTATGCAATTGCAAACCAAGGAAATGCTTTGAAGGAAATGAATGCCTCTTGGAGAGGCAAGAACGTTTAACAAGGGAGTCCGATCTGACTTGGGGGCTGAGGATAGGCTTCCTAGAGGAAGAAATGGCAGAACTCAGATATGAGGGATGAATGAGGAACATGGCAAACATACAAACAGTATGTGCAAAGGGTCTGTGGCTAGAGGGAACCTCTGATATACCCTAACGGCAACACACCCTGAAAGTGGGACTTCTTGGCTTTTAGCATCTGACAACTTGGCCACAAGTGCAGGTTTACAGATGACTCCACCTGTTCCTATTGGTGATATTAGTATACTTCAATTAATAACAGAAAATTTTAAATGTGGGTTTAATGAGGTCATCTACTTTTCTGAGGACACAAATGATTGTATTTTTGTATATTTCAGCTGATCCATATCTAAAGGTTGAACATACATTTTGCAGTAAAAAACGAAGTTAAATTTTATCAAGATAATAGCTTTCTATAGTATGATAATAAGGAACATGTTATATGACTTAAAGAAAAAACAAGTTTAAGAATTTTACTTTAAGTGGACTATTCGCTCTGGAAAATAATTACATAAAATTTGCATAAACTACAAGGGCCAAGATAGATGTTTTCATAGCTGTGTGTGTGAGCATTAATTAAATATGACACCTTAAAATTTGTCTACTAAATAGAATTAAATGTTGATCACGGACATAATTATTGCTTGAGCTTTAAAAATTCTAGCAATACATCATTAACTGTAAGATAAAATAGTAATGAAAGCCCAGATCAAATTTTGTAGTTGTTCTTTAGAGGCATTTCTCATGTACAAATGTAACCTAACCAAAATGAGTTCATTCCCTAGTGAGTCAGAAACTTCATGAGGTTGAATTGTCCCACAAAGAAAACTTTTGTTTGTAGCAAATCAGGAGATCATAGGGAGTAGCTTCCAAAGCTTTGCCTCCCAGAGAGAGGGTGAATGGGTTCCTTTTGTTTAGGGTTAGGATGAATATTTAGGTAGGGAAGCCTTGTGATCCTCTGTAGAGATGGGCATAAGGTCACAGATGCGCCTTAAGGAAACATGCCTATGCATATATTGTGTGCTATGTAAATGAGGCTAAGTCTCCTCCTTAGGGAGGAAATATTAGTATTATAATGAGATAGAACTCACTCCACGGTCCACCTGCACAGGTGCAACTCAGATTTAGCTCAAAAGGTTTGGGAGGTCTGGGCCTGGACGTTGTCAGGGTGGTTGCCATCACCTGGGGGGGAGTTTTGGGGTTTCATTGGCCCGAGTCTAGAGGTAAGCCAGAAAAAAAGAGTTTAGGGAAATGTGCAAGACAAAGGTTAGTGAGCACAAGCACATGAGTTGTAAAGGCCAGGTCTTGGGTATTGAGCTGGTGACACAAATACTTATTTCACATAATAGTTGATATATGTAAGTATCTATAGATACTTATAGTAATATAACTATTATTACCAAGTTTCAATATCACATTGGGCTTTCTTTTTAAATGAATAGCATTTGGGGAAAAAATCTTTTGAGAAGTCATTAATCACCACCATCCAGTTTTAGAGCACCACCATCCCCCCCAAAAAGTTCCCACTAAGATTTACATGCATATCTTTTGAAACAAGTGTAACCCAAAAGAAACAGTACTGTTAACCCTTGAACATCATAGGGATTAGGGGTGCTGGACCTCCATGCAGTTGAAAATCTACATATAAAATTTGACTCCCCTAAACTTAACTACTAATAACCTGCTGTTGGCTAGAATATGCAGTTAATTAAAACATATTTTATGTCATATGTATTATACACTGTGTTCTTACAATAAAGTAAGCTAGAAAAAAAAATGTTAATAACAAAATCACAAGGAAGAGAAAACACATTAACTAAACCATAGTACTAAAGCAGAACTAAACCATATTTATCAAAAAAAAAAATCCAAATATAAGTGGATTCATGCAGTTTGAACCCATGTGTTTCAAGGTTTCACTGTAATTATATGTTAATGTTTGTTGTTGATTAGATAAGCCAATCAGTCTCAAAAATCCAATTTAAAAAGCAATTGACATACAACCCACACTCCCTCCTACACCCCTAGGCAACTACTGATCTATTTTTTGTCTCTGTAAGGAAGCTTTTGACCTGGTTAAATTCAATTAAGCCAGAGAAAAATGTGGAAGAAATTGCATGTAATGTGGTTCAACACGTTCTTCATGGCACATAGTAGGTACTCAATAAATGGAGTCTTTGGTTCATACAATGTGTAAATGCTGAATGTACTGTAATTACTTTTTTAATTACTTTTTTTTATTTGCCAGAGAGAGAGAGTGCGCACAAGTAGGCAGTAAGGCAGAAGAGGGAGAGAGAGAAGCAGGCTCTCTGCTGAGCAGGGAACCCCATGCGGGCCTCCATCCCAGGACCTTGGGATCATGACCCGAGCTGAAGGCAGACACTTAACTGACTGAGCCACCCAGGTACCCTCTAATTACTTTTTAATATTTCTTTCCTTCTTCTACCAGTGTGCAAAATACTACCTCCTCAAGAATTGCAAAGGGGAGAAACATAATCCAATTCTGTCCATCTTGATACTTTATTTACATCTTCTTGAATAATGTTTCCGTTGTCAATGGGAGCCCTCTGTAATTGTCACCTCATTTACTGTCCCTTCTTAGAGGTATAAATACCATCAGCTTAGAGAGTAGTAAAGCCGTGATCTCTCTTCAAGTTTGCATGAGCCTATTTGGGTTTAACGTTATTGCAACAACAAAGTTGTTTCATTTTATCATATAAAATGTCCTTATTTTTCTTTTCTTGATAAATTTTTCTTTTCTGAGTGCAAGAATTTGATGCCCTTTATCTTTGAGATTGTTTTTTGGGGGATTGATTGGCTTGCTGATTCAAGAGTAAACATTTTCATGTAGTCATATATGACATAATTACATTTTTCCAGGTTGTGGATATCTCAAAAAAGAAATCCATGTAAATTTTAAAATTTGTTATGTAATTATGGTAAAGCACTCATTTTTCAAAGGTGAACTAATATGGAACTTTCACAATTAACATGTTCAGGAATTTTACCTTCTTCTATCTTTTGTAGATTTAGCTACAAACTCCAAAACTGCAGGACTTTGAACTTGAGGATCCTACTACTATTCCCCATTTTCTTTTCAGAAATACTGTCTGAAATAAATTAACTATGGAATAGGAAAATCATAGCTTGAACCCCAAATGTTCTCTGCTTATAGATTTAAAAGCATTGACAAGGCACAAACATTTCTCTAGGACACCAATTTACTATTAATAGGGTCCATTGGTCAAAGGAACCAGGCTGATACAAAAGCGAAGGTCAAGCAAAACTTTATTGTTTTGCTTTATCTCCAAGCATCAGAATTTTACTGGCTCACTGGCTAGCCAGGGTCACTTTTCTATGGGAAAGGACCACACCTGACTTCTCAGGCCAGCTTTTAGAGGCATCCCCCCAAATCACAAGCTGACTAGGGTCACGTCCACACCACAGCTGACCGACTCACGTGGCTTGCCTGAGTTAATTTGCACTTTCATGCCTCCCATCGGAGCCCAAGCACTGGTATCGGCTGCCCACCCTTAGTTTGCCTCTAAATACCTCCCTGGGACACTGCCTGGGAAGGGAGATTAACGGGATTACTGATTGGGCTATCCCTCCAACCTGGCTCCCCCTTGTTCTCCAGGGGCCATTTATCCATAACACCTGGAGCTGTTTTTAGGAGTAAACAGGATGGCGGCGTCTATTTTAAAACTGGACCTTAACACTATTATATTGTAAGGCAGTCCAAATAATTTTAAGAGGAGTGATAATTTGACAATGCAGAATAATCAGGGGAAGAGAATATATTTTGTGCTGAAACCCAGAGGAACTTCTTGGTCTTCTCTTTCTGTGGGTGGAAGAAAGCGTGCATAAGAGGAAAGAGGGAGCAAGTGAGGAAACTGATGGCAATAATCAAGGCCTAGGATCCATCCTTGTTTAAGCAATCTAGACTTCTATTATTCTCCGATATTAAGCCAATAATTTCCCTTTGCTCCTGAGCTAATTGGGTTGGAGTTCTGGTGCATGTAACCAAAATATCCTGACATGGATATGTTCTACTTTTTTTTTTTTAAAGAATTTTTATAAGATTTTATTCATTCATTTAACAGAGCGAGAGAGCACACACAGGGGGAGAGGCATATGGAGAGGGAGAAGCAGGCTCCCCATTGAATAGGGAGCTGGACACAGGACTTGATCCCAGGACCCTGAGATCCTCACCTGAAGTAAAGGCAGATGCCCAACCAATTAAGCCACCCAGACACTCCCTACTTTCTTTTTTTTAGAAGAAATTGATTTTATGAAATTTTCAAGCACACAAAAGGACATATGTAATAGATACAATAAGTGGACATCAGAATATTCACACAAGAAGCAAAGCTTCACAAAAATCCCTGGAATCTCTGGGCTTATCCCTCTCCCAGCCACGAAGAAGACTCACTGTTTTGATTAGTTATCTATTTTATTCTTTTGCTTTCCATTGTAGCCTTGCTTATATGTAGATATCTGTTATAGGCTGAATTCTGTTCTCCCAAATTCATACATTGAGGTCCCAACTCCATACTTCAGAATATGACTATTTGGAGTGCACCTGGCTGGCTCAGTCAGTAGAACACTTTTATTTAAGGTTGTGACTTCAAGCCCCATGGTGGGTGTACAGCCTACTAAAAAAAAAAGATAAAAAAGAAGAATATGACTATTGGGAGATAGAGTCTTCAAAGAGATAATTAAGTTAAAATGAGGTAATTAAAGTGGGCCTCAATCTAATATGACTGGAGTCCTTATAAGAAGAGGAAATTTGGACACAGGTATGTATGTACAGAGGAAAGACCATGTGAAGACATAGGGAGAAGACAGCTATCTGCAAGCCAATGAGGCAGACCTCAGAAGAAAGCAACCCTGTTCACACATTCATCTTGGGCTTCTAGGCTCCAGAACTATGAGAAAATAAATTTCTGTTGTTTAATCCATATACTTTGTTATGTTAGCCCTAGCAAACTTATATAGTATCCCCAGCAGTATATTGTGTAGGGCTTTTTTTTTTTAAAGATTTTATTTATTTGACAAAGAGAGACACAGTAAGAGAGGGAACACAAGTAGGGGGAGTGAGAGAGAGGGAGAAGCAAGCTTCCCACTGAGCAGAGAGCCTGGTGGGGGGCTCAATCCCCAGGACCCTGGGATCATGACCTGAGCTGAAGACGGACGCTTAAGTGACTGAGCCACCCAGGTGCCCCTACTGTGTAGTTTTTGATTTGTTCTTGAACTTTGTAAACATGATTCATCTCTAAGTAGTCTTCTGTGACTTGCTTTTTTCTTTTTTCTAAAATTTTATTTCTTTATTTCTTTCTTTATCTATTATCTATCTATCTATCTATCTATCTATCTATCTATCTATCTATCATCTATTTTGAGAAAGTCCATGCACATGCATGTGTATATGGGTGAGGAGGAGAGTGAGAGAGAGAATCTTAAGCATGCTCCACACTCAGCATGGAGCCCTATGCAGGGCTCAATCTCATGACCCTGAGATTATTACCCAAGCCAAAAACAAGAATAGGACACTTAACCAACTGAGCCACCAAGGTACCCTGTTTAAAGATTTTATTTTTAAGGAATCTCTACACCCAGTGTGGAGCTCAAACTCACAACCTCACATCAAGAGTTGCATGTTTTGGGGCGCCTGGGTGGCTCAGTTGGTTGGGCGACTGCCTTCGGCTCAGGTCATGATCTCGGAGACCTGGGATCGAGCCCTACATCAGGCTCCCTGCTTGGCAGGAAGCCTGCTTCTCTCACTCCCCCTGTTTGTGTTCCCTCTCTGGCTGTGTTTCTCTCTGTCAAATAAATAAAAATCTTTAAAACAAACAAACATTAAAAAAAAAAAAAGAGTTGCATGTTTTATTGACCAAGATAGCCAGGAGCCCCTGTGACTTGCTTTTCTCACTTGATGTCATGTTTCAAAGATTTATCCATGGTGACAAGAGAACAGTAGTTTACTCTTCCACTGCTGTATAGAACTTACTTATTTGAACATGCCACATTAAAAAAAAACCCATTTACTGGGCACCTGGGTGGCTCAGTTGGTTGGGCGACTGCCTTCGGCTCGGGTCATGATCCCGGAGACCC
>PITA01027898.1:0-20211 GCA_004023965.1 Spilogale gracilis | reverse complement strand
CAACGGTGGTTGCCAGGGGTTCAGGGTACCAGGTAATGGGGAGTTGTTTAATGGGTGTACAGTTTCAGTTTGCAAGGTGAATGAGCTCCGGAGACTGCGTAAGAAGGTAATGTACTTAACACTACGCAAGTGTATACTTAAAAATGATTAAGATTGTATGCTTTACATTATGTGTATTTTACCACAAATAGTTACTAACTGAGGTATCAGAAGTTTCAAGGTGGATCACAGATCTATATATAAGTTAATACTGTAAAGTTTTTAGATGAAAACAGGAATCAATTTTTGTAAGTTTGGATTAGGCAGTGGTTTTCTTAGATACAGCAAAAGGAAAAAGAGAAATTGGAATTCATCAAAATAAAATAAAGCACACTTATGAAATAAGTTTCAAGAGAGGGAAGACAGATCACCTTTGGGGGAAAATACCTGCCAGTCATTTGTCTTTAAGGAACTTGTATACAAATATATAAAGACTTCTTATAATACTAAAAAGACAACTCAATTGAAAAAGGGACAAAGGACTTGAATAGACATTTCTCCAAAGAGAAACAGAAGGCCAATAAGCACATGAAAATATGCTCAACACCAGTAGCCATTAGGGAAGTGCCAATCAAAATCCCAGTCGGATACCAGGTCACACCTAGTAGAATGTTTATAGTCAAATAGATGAAAAACAACTGTTGCTGATGTGGACAAATTGGAATCTTCATGTTGCTGGTGGGAACGTAAAATGGTGTAGTCACTGCTGCGAAAAGTTTGGCGATTCATCAAAATGTTAAACTTGGGAGTTGTTACACCATTGTTTGGAATATACCCTGGAGAAATGAAACATAGCCATGCAAAACTTGTTCACAAATATTAATAGAATTATTTAGTAGCCCCAAAGTGCAAACAATTCATAGTCCTTCAATATCTATACTATGGAATTAGTAATAAGCAATAAAAAGGAATGGACAGATGCTACATACGGATGAACGTTGAAAACAGTAAGTAAAAAGCCAGTCACAAAAGGCCACATATGATTCCATTTTTATGACCTGTCCAGAATGTGCAGATCCATAGACACAGAAAGCATATTAATCGGGGAAGTAATTGCTAATGGGTATGGGGCTTCCCTTGAGAATGTTCTGGAATCAGAGGTTGCATGAACTTGTGACTATACAAAAAGAAGCAAAACTGAATTGTATGCTGTAAGTGTGAATTTGTGGAATGTGAATTTCTCCAAGTGAAGCTCCCAATAAGGCTATTGCTAAAAACTGAGGGTTCTGTAACAGAATTTTAGAGGTGCTTATCAAAGTCCTTTCAGTAAAAGGTATATATAGGAGTTACAGGGGGCGGGGCAGGGGGAACGACCCCATCATTTTTCTTTTCTCAGTGAGTAGTACACACATACCATGTAAGAGACCCCAGTGATACTCTGCCACACGGACTGCTGTGCAAGTCTCACTTGAGGTGAACCTTTAAAAAAGCAACTGAGCTACAGAACACAATGACTGCCTGAATTCCAAAGAACCATGGCTGCAGGAAGCAGCACACGCCCTTCACTCTTCAGTACTGAAGGGAGATGAAACTTGGATTCATATTTGACTCTCAACTGTATTTCAAGTGATTGAGAATAAAATTACTGCGATTCTTAACTTTTTCAAGCATTTCCTGCTTTTCACTCCTGCTTTGTCTATGAACATCTATTGTTTCAATTTGCTCTGAATCCTTTCCTTTTGGGATAAGGCCCGTCAGACATCCAGTCTGATGCTGTTGGGGGTTACCATTACAGCACGTAAGACCCAAGCCTGGACAACATCATGGGGCCTCATCCCTTTTTCCACAGGGACTGGTCTAATTCAAGAGCCAGGTGGTCCAGGGAAGATAATAGTCCTTTTGCAGGATTTGGTTAGTGGACCCTAGAAAAGATTAGCTCTCTTCTTTTTGGATCACAGATCCTAAGGATGTGTACTTTTGGCTGCCTGGCCTGTGTCCCATCATGTAGAGAGAGGACCAGCCCCAAAAGAAGCCAGAAACAGAGAAAAACAGTCACACAATGGAGGCCCAGAGCCCCGACAACATCATCAGAGATCTGCATCCAGCTGCGCCTATTATATGATGTTAATAGTAAAGCTCTGAGGTTGTTACTTTGGTGACTCGGTGCAAATGAATAATTTCTTCTCCAGGGAATCAAACACAATTTATTTAAAAGCTAAATAGGACATTTTCTCCCAAGACTGCATGTTACCAATTTTCACAGTCCCATCAGTGGCCTGTGTAATTTTCACAACAAATGTTCAACTTGTGTCATTCAGGTGAAGAGTCAAGTTGGAAAATAAGTCTTTTCACTTTTTGAGCTTTCTAACAATTTTTGAACTATAGTATGATGCTCCCAGCTGTTCAATTTTATTTTTCTCCCAAAAGTAACTTTGCAGCAGGAAAATCATTTAGTTTATACATATTCAAAAACAGAACTCATCCATTTTCTCCAGTGCTCATGGAGGGAAAAACTGGTCAGTCCCACCAGATAGAGCGAAAAGTCTGTCTCCTGTTTGGGCTTCTCTGTTGTAAGTGACCAGGGAAACCTTGTTGTTTTCATTTTGGTTTCAGCACACTAATGTCAATATCCTTTTCTTCCTCGGAACCTGGATCTGGCATCCAGCTGAAAATAAATGTATCATTAAATCAATTTTGTATGACATAATGAAACCAGCTTTGGTACAGGGTCTCACTACATGACTGAAGTAAGCCAGTTTTCCGGCACACTCAAAAAGGCAAATGTAAGAACTACCAAGGGAAAAAAAAATAATAAAGATGTCATTAAAAAGAAAAGTTCCATTTAAGTTCCCAGCAAGGATTTGCTTCTCAAGTAGAATCCAAATTACATTTCTTTTTTTGTCTAACCTACACTCAATATGTGTTGTTCTAGCAAACTTAACTTTTTAATTGAGTTTTGTTTGGGTTAATACTCAAATGTATTTGAAATATTTTAAATATTAACACTTAGCTATCTGGGGATTAAAAATCTTTAAAGTAACTACTCATAGGATGACTGCATGTTCTTTGACTTAAACCTCACAGTGCAGCTTATTTTAAGGGTGGTGGGCTAGATGGAGGGTTTTAAAGCTAGTAAATAAGGCATATTTCCATTTTGGAGGACTAATAGTGAATGAGTCTTGGACAAAGGCTGGAAGAGTATATTAATCTGCCCAGAGGTTTCCTAGACAGCTCTTTCCAGTGTCAAAGTGTAAGTTATAGGTAAATGATATTATCTCAATCCTTTTCTTCTGAATGATCTCACTGCAACCTATCTGTAATTATAAGGTCATTCCATATTTAATTACATATAGCTAATTTTTAGAATAAGCTTTTCAAAAGCTTTAACCTCTTACCATTGATCTTTTACATTCAAAAAATGAGTATTGCAGAGCTTTGCAGTTTCCTTCCTTCAGACACTGTCGAGGGGATTTTCCTTCCTAGGACACAGAAAACAGTATCAATACCTGGCAAATTTCCTCACAAAGCACAAAACCGCTATCCTTTTGAAAGCAGTGCTTTTTGAAAAAACACTGAAGAAGTCAATTATATGAGAAAATATTTTGTAATTCATTCATGTTTGGGGAGAACAGAATAAAAAGCTGAGGCAGGGAATTCTGGAGCACTTTAAAGGGTGCCTGTGAGTTCTTGAAGACACTAGTGTCCATGGGATACTTTTCTATAAAATATAGAATAGATAATAAAGATAATATAGATAATAAAGATCTCAAAACTGGTATTTTTAGCTCCTTATGGGTAAGAAAGAGTAGAAGTGAAAGCAGTAATGGGATTTCCTCAGTGATTTTAAATTTTTTTATACTTCAGAATTCCTCAAGACAATGTAGTGTGTGCGTCAGAGAAGGACGGTGAGCCTGCATATGTGTCCCCGTGCACGTGCATGAGAAGTCAGGCCTGCTGTAGTGGGAAACAGGGTGTTTATTCTGGAAGGTCCTATCAAATGCCTTGAAAGCCTCCAGTTATATCCTTTTACTGCAAGCCATTTTACCTCCAACACATCTCTGTATTTTCCCACCCCAACACCCCGCGTAGTCAAGTTCTTTAGTCTGAGAAGCACAACTGAATGGAACTAGAAGAGGAAAGGGAGATATGAACAGAATTTACAAATATTTGTGAGAGAAGATCTGCCTGGAGCTGATGTGGAATGAACTCCTCTATAAGCAGTGGAAGTTCAAAAGGAGGTTAAGAAAAAAAGGGGACAAGCCATTCTCTTTCTGCCATCATGGTAGGGCACTGCTACAAGAACACTCACAGGAGAAATGCTTACCTCTGATTCTTAAATAATAAGACTTTTTAAACTATAACTTAAAAATTAGACTTGACAAAGTCTAATTTGCAAACCTGTTTTTTTCAAGGCAAATATGGAATAAAAATTTTAATACTACCTCTTCATGATCTTAAAATATTTTGAATGAACACAGTGATGTATATATAATGTAACACAACAGCAATATGGTGGAACATGGAATCATCTACAAATACTTCACAATTCAGAGAGGCAAAATTAAAACTGAATTGCAGCAAAATTTCTTTTTGGATACTCTATACTGCTAACTAAATCTCAGGGACTAACTTATTTAAAACAAAACAAAGTGAACTTCGAATGGTCCTAGATCAGTTAAAGGGAGGTTAAAAAAAAAATCCTAGATATTCCTGCCTAGACAAGGCTTCTTTTTTTTTATTATTGTTACTTTTTCCTGCCTAACCTGGCTTTTAAAACCAGAGAGCAGAGAAGATGTATGGGTAGAAATGCTGCCTGGCTGTGTGGGCACATCACAGAACAGAGAATGCCAGGGGGATGGGGTGCGGGGACAGGGACAGGTGCTTAAAGGGGTCTGGTTCCTAGGAATGCAAATATATAAAACAACATCTGGAAAAAGTAGTCTGAACTTAAGTGTTCAGAATTACCTGGGGTTTAATGACACCAAACTGTGATATGCAGTTTATGAAGGAAAAAGAATCAAAACCTTGACATTATTATTTTCATTAAAGAAATGAAACATAACACTGCTTATAAACAACCTTATGCAGTGCCTGGCAGTACAAATGAAAATGATGAAACGTTCCTACTCAAGGTGAGTTTCAGTGTAAAATGGATTAAGCAATTTTGTCTGAAAATAAAAACAACCCTGTTCAGTGTTAATTTTAAAACCTCACCAGCCAGAATTAGGTGCCCTAAAATCAGCTAGTGTAGTACTGAACACCAGATGTTAATAAGCAACCTTGAATACTTTCTACCTAAATAGATACATCAGGTGGGTTGATGGACCAGGGGAAAATATAACCCAGTTTCACCTGCTTTTCATCATCAGGGATTTCCCTTCAAGCAGATTCTGACACCTCAATCACACCTCTGCACCACTCCTCCAAACCTTTATTTTGCAAGTGCCAGTCACACTTCTAGTTTTTAACTGTGAAAAACACCACATCTGTGGCATTCCTGATCCTCTAGAATCTTGCTACTTTCTAGTCTCTCTGCTTAGGTTCTTGATTTTAATGGTCACCAACCATTAAAGTGAATCTCAGAAGTGATTCAGAACAGTGTAGCAAGCTTCCTTGCACTGTGTTCCTCCTCAAAACTCTGTGATGACATGCTGCTGGTTGGATGTGTGTTGCCCACATGAATGATGTGAGGGCAGATTAAGAGTAAATAAAACTAGACAAAAGACTAGAACTATAAAGTGATGTTTCCCCAAACTGTGTCTAAAATGCCATCTTTTTCATAAGCTTTCAAGCCATACTACCACTTGCCTATGGGAAGATGCATCTACAAACACCAAATCTAAGAGACAAAGCTTAATTCATCCTCTTTCACCTCTGTCAAATGGCAGACTGCTAGCTGTCCCTTAACCCTTACCGCTTCCTTTCTAGTGGGGCATGTGGCTGGGCTAGATTTCCCAGCCACTGCTGCAGCTAGGTGTGGTCATATGACGAAGTTCCAGCCAGTGGAGTATGTGAGGAACTGAAATGTAAACCTTCGGGGTTGGTCCTCAAAGGCAAGTGGCTGCCCCCTTCCTCACCTCACACGTCATGTCATAGGCAATCTTGGATCGGGAGTGTGACGATGACATCTTGCCTCCCATCACAGCACTTAAAACCACAAGATCAACAGTGTCTGGCTCTAAGGAAGGCCACGAGGAGCTGCCCAGGCCCTACTTGTAGGCACACACAAGAGCAAAAGACAGAATTTTCTATCTTGTTTAAGGCAATGTTGTTTGGGGTTTCTGTCATATGTACCTGAACCTATATCCCAGCCGATACACTTCCAGGCTTTTTTGCCTTCTGAGGCCAAGATCAGCAATTCCCAAACATGGCTGCGCCCAAGAATCAACATGAGATACTTTTATGGGGTGGGGGGTGGGGTGTACTGGACTCGATACTTTTAAGCTCTGCCCCCATCCCCAGGTAATTCTGATGAAGTCAGAAGAACTGGGAGCTTGCTAATGGAGGCGCAAAGGAGATAACCTGTGACTGAGGTTCCTTGGGCATGGTTTCAACCTTTTTGATCTTCCAGGATTTATAAAATCCTAAGTCTATCCAAGAGTTGCCTTTTGAATCTGCTGGTTCCTTGCTTCTCCTCTCCAGCCCCCCTGGGGTTGTCATCATTACCCCGAGCTTCTCAGAAGCCCTACAGTTCCTTGACTATCTCCCATTGCAGCACCTATTTTGAATTCCTCCCCCGAGCGAGGCTGCGCAGCTTTTTCCGGTGGGTGAGATTGGCAAGGACAGATCTATCTGCCAAAAGATCAGATTAACTTCTTTATACAAGGAGCTAAATCTTACATAAACTAAGTGGCCATACAGGGCAGGCACAGACCTCAGCAGAATACCCCTTGCTCTTCAGAGTCCCTAGGAGGGAAGTGGTAGGCTGTAGGTGCCAGTGACATCACCTGAGAAGATGGGATATTGTCCCAGATCTGCAAAACTCAAATGTTTTGCCTCAGTACCGCCCTCTTACACTCCATCTGAAGTCAGGGTGAATTTAACACAAACTTAAAACCCTCCCATTTAAGGTACTTTTTATAAATATCATGTTCTCCTAAGTGACCAGCATAAAGCAAAGTCTGTGCCATGTGTCTTAGTCATTATCTTGCCCAGTTTTCTAGCCTTCCAGAGATCTAACTTCCATGCAGGAGGGAATGTATCCCAGTCATCTGTGTGTCCCAAGTTAGAACATGGCACTTAAATGTTGGCTAAATAAATGATCACAAAAAAGCAATTTGGTATCCTTCTTGCTCTAGGTATCCCCCTCCACTTCTAGTTTTTTTCCTCAGTCCCACTGGGTACTTTATTCTCTTGACTGCTTATTTCCATGGCCTCACTGATGCTGAATGTCAGGAAAAACCAAGGCCCTCAATCTGACACACAAGGGCCTTTACACATGACAACCCTCTTCTCAAGCCTTCTGTCACATTCCCTATCCCTCTGGCCCAATAGGGCACTGGCTTCTCCTGTTCCTATCTTCCTTGTCCATGTTATTCTTTCAGCTTCTCCCCTCAACCAGCACTTCTCCTCTCCTACTTGATAACCTACTACTCAACTTTTAAGATTCAGATCGAATGCCACCTCCTCTGTGAGAAGTTTCCAAATTCCCAAGCAAAGTAAGTTGCTCTCCATTGGGCTCCCACAGCATTTTGTGTCTAAATCTAATCGTTAAATATTCACTAAAAGCTTACACAGCCCATACTGCAGGAATTTAGCCCCTGATATGTCTGTCTGTCTGTCCCATCAGACTGAGCTCATGAAGGAGAGTGACTGTAACTGACTCATCTTGGTATCACCAAGGCCTGGCATCATGCCTACCACTTACCAGGCATTACTAAGAGCTGACTGAATACCTGCACCAGTGAAGCAGCATATTGGAAACAGCTCTGTATAGGGAGGTGTGAGGATAAGGCACCTCAGTTTCCTCATCTGTGTGAAAGAGGGACTAGAGAACTTCTTAAATTCAAGTTTTACAACAAACAGGGCGTCCAGTCTGTCTGCTACAATCAGTGAACCAAATGTAAATCACGAATCAATAGAAACATTGACAAAGCTTTACAATGGATGTCCATGTTGGGCTAGTTGTCTTTCCTTTGAAATAACATCTTCAAATGCAAAAAATAATTGCACACAACTGACTGCCCTCTCACCAGACCTTGGTAACTGGAAAAGGCACTTGCATTTCAGTTGGGCGCTAAGCTAGAACCCAGATCCCCAATCGACTTGGGACCTTACAGCTTGCCACTCTGCACTCGGATTGAGAAGGCGTGCTTGTAGTGAGGGGAGAGTATAGAAAGATATATATAGAGAGAATAGAAAGTATATATTCAGCCACAACTGAACGGAGAAACTACTAGTCAATACAGTGTACCAGGTTGATGTAATTCTCTGCTAATTTAGATTCTCATTTTCTAGCACGCAGAAAAACCGGCCTTACTCTCCTTTCTATCTCCAGAATTTAGAAGAGTAGCAGGCAACACTTAATAAATGTTTCTCGAATCGAAATGATTTTTCTTTACAAAGACCCAAAGGAAGGGGGTTCGTTATCCCCAATTTAACACCGGAAGAAGCTGAAACTCCGACAGCAGATTTGCCTAAGTTCATTAAACCGGCATTCTGATCTACCCCCAGAACGGTTCAGTCACATCTCCTGAGAGCCACCGCAGGCTGAGCGGGAAACGTCGGCCGGTCCCTGCTTCCCGGGTTCCGGCGTCTCATCACCCTGGGCGGCCGGCCGCGCTACCTGGAGCACACAGTCCGACTGCAGCAGACATGCGCCCAGGTCCTCCTTCACGCCCGCGCACGCGCCGCCCTCCGGCTTGTCCTCGTAATACCGGGGCATGACTGCGCCTCTCGCCCCAGCAGCCGAGGCCCGCTTCCGTCCACAACCGCTGTAACCCTAATGGGGCGTAAGCGACAACGACGACTGGAAGAAACCGGAAGCCAGCAGAAACAACTTCCGACGGGCTCCCGGAAAACTACGGGGCCCGAGAGGCCGCGCGCGCGGCGGAAGTGGTCGCACGTCACACGTCACGTCTCCAGCGCCGGCTACGTTGCGGGAAGGGAAGGCGGCCCGGCGGCTGCGGGCCTGGCTGCTGGGCGGAGGCGGTGGGTTAGTTTGGACCCCTTGGAGGGCGCAGCGGGGCTCCAGGTGAGACCTGACGACCGTTCCGTCCGTGCGCGGCTCGGGCTCGCCCGGCGCCTTTTCCTCCGGAACCTCACGGCCCGATAGCCCACGGCCCTGAAGTGACCATAGCCGGGTCCGGCTGCTCGGCGGGCGGTAGGGTTGCCGGTAACTCAAGGATGCCCAGTTACACTTGAATTTCACATAAAGTACGGACAGTGTTTTAGTGTATGTCCGACACAATGTTTCGGACATGCTTATACTAAAAATTATACCTGTATCGGAGATTCGAAAGTAAGTGGGCGACCCGTGTTTGTTTTTTGATATTTTATTTATTTATTTGACAGAGATATCACAAGTAGGCAGAGGGGCAGGCAGAGAGACAGGAGGAAGCCGGCTCCCTGCTGAGCAGAGAGCCCGATGTGGGCCTCCATCCCAGGACCCTGAGATCATGACCTGAGCTGAAGGCAGAAGCTTTAACCCACTGAGCCACCCAGGCGCCCATCGACCCGTGTTTTTATTTGCTAAATATGGCAACCTTACTGGCAGCCCCGGGCTGACGGGGAGCATCTGGCCTCGGAGAGGCGCTGCTTGGAGCCTCAGGGAGGCCTGGGAGGTAGTGGGTGTGGAGCGGGGAAGCGGGCTGCGGGTTCGTGAGGGCTGGACGGTGACTTGTTCTCATGGGGCTTCAAATTGATTCCACCGGACTCCCACGCCGCCATTTCCTCTGCCGAACTATTTAGGGAGTAAAACACCATGGGCTTGAGTTTTGTGTTTATATCCCATTCCAGTGAAAGTGTTGCCTAATGGTCTTGTACTAATGGGCCTGTGTGAATAGGCCGTTTATTTTACCTCGTTGGTAACGTTGTTTCTAATGGACTTTTAAAATCGATTCCCTTAACGACTTGATGGTTAAGACCTGGGGATTTTGGCTTCATAGCCATCTCTGTGCTCATGAGGGAGTCACTTTACCTCCTAGTGCTTTCTCTCTCCTTCCCCATCCCTTCCCCTCTCTACTTCCCTCGCTCTAGTCCTTGCTGCCTCCTCACTCCCTCCTGGTTAACAGTAGCCACCTGGGTAGGCTGCCTGAGGAGTGAAGTGTGGGAAATTAGGGACCCTTTAGAAGTGTTAGGAAAGTTCAGAAGAGTGTGGTGCTGCCCTGGTCTGAAGTGCAGTGGGCAGTTTTTAAGCTCTCAAATAAGCCTCAGAACCACCTCCATTAGCTTTTGACCCCTCTTACCAAGGATTGTGGCAGAAAGGTAAGATGACCTTCCTCCTAAATATCTCACAAGAGGGTTGTTGGTAGCCAATAATTTCTTAAGATTACTCGTAAAAGAATTTTTTTTTTCTTTCATCTAGGAAGATGTTACCAAGTATTTCAGTGAATTCTCCAGTGCAGGGCAACGGAGTGTTGAACTCCAGGGATGCAGCAAGACACACAGCTGGAGCAAAACGCTATAAATACTTGAGAAGACTTTTTCGATTTCGGCAGATGGACTTTGAGTTTGCTGCATGGCAGATGCTGTATCTGTTTACTTCGCCACAGAGAGTTTATAGAAATTTTCATTATCGAAAGCAAACAAAGGATCAGTGGGCCAGAGATGACCCTGCTTTCTTGGTCCTGTTAAGTGTTTGGCTCTGTGGTGAGTGTTAGTTTATCTACAGTAGAGTTGAAGAACAGACTGAGTGGTTTTTTAAAAAGATTTTATTTACTTATTTGAGAGCCAGAACATGAGTGAGTCTGAGCTAGCACAGAGAGGGGGAGGGGCAGAGAAAGGAGAAGCAGGCTTGCTGCTGAGCAGGGAGCCCCATGCTGAGCTGATCCTAGAGCCCCAAGCTGAAGGTTAACCTACAGCCACCCAGGCCCCCCCAAATGGAGTGTTTTAGATTGTGATTTGCAGAATCTTTTGCTATAAACATATCTTGGGCCAGAATTTGGAATATTTGAAGCTGTTCTTTTTTAAGCCTCACAAAGAATTTTATATTCTTTCTGGTTCTAAAGGTTCCAAGCAGATGCCCCAGTAAATTGTTCCCTTGGAACTTTGGAAAGCGGAGGACAGAATCACTCACTCTGTGTCTTTTAACTGCTTTGATAAATAAATTGATATCAAATGCAAACTTACTGTGAAAAGGAGTATCAAGATGGAAAATTGCATTTCACAGGCAAATCTCGAGTTCTAAAAGTACTGATGTGACCTTGAGGAACTACTTTTAAGTTCTCCAGTAATGTAGTGAGAGAGTCCTAACCACCTTTATGGTGTAAGCATATACGATTTTTTTCATTTTTCCTTGGACTTAAATATGTGAGTGCCTGTTCAGAACTAGTGGTTTTTTAAATGTTGGGACTACTATGGGAAACCACAGACAGGGGCCTCTGCAGTAAACTGTAGTTGGTTCAGTCGCCATTCTGTGTTCCAGGGTAGTCTGCTTTTCACAGTTCTTTATACATATAACACATCTTTGGGGTTTTGTTTACATGACTGCCTACTCCATTACACCTGTGGGCATCTGGAGGGCAGGGAGTTGCCCCACCCATATCCCCAGAACCTAGCAGTGTGCCTGAATTTCTCATGTAAATCTTTCTTTCAGTGTCCACTGTAGGATTTGGCTTTGTTCTGGACATGGGATTTTTTGAGACGATAAAGCTGCTCCTTTGGGTTGTATTCATCGATTGTGTAGGCGTTGGGCTTCTCATATCAACTTTAATGTGGTAAGTACTCTAACTTTGGTTTTTCAAGTACTTGTTGTAGAGCCTGCATTTGCTTCCTTTATAAATACAGTAGCCGATGAAAATTGAAGCAAGACACATGAACTGAAAGTATGAATTTTTTTTATTATTGAAGTATAGTTGACATACAATGTTATATTAGTTTCAGGTGTATAGCATAGTGATTTGACAGTTATATACATTATGAAATGCTCATCAGAATAAGTATAGTTATCATCTGTCACCATACAGTGTTGTTACAATATTGACAGTATTCCCCATAATATACTTTTTATCTCTCTGTCTGATTTATTTTGTAACTGGAAGTTTGTATCTCTGAATCCCTTCCACCTGTACCGCTCAGTTCTTCATCTCCTCTACCCATTCTCTATTTTATGAATGTTTGTTTTTTGTTCGTTTTGTTTTTTAGATGTGCATGTAAGTGAAATGATACAGTATTTTGTCTTTTCTGACATATTTCATATACCATTTACTCTCTAAGTCCATCCATGTTGTCACTGATGGCAAGATCTCATTTTTTTGACCAAGTAATATTCCTCTGTGTGTGTGTGTGTAATACATATACACCCTATTTCTTCTTTATCCATTCAATTATTGATGGACACTTAGGTTGCTTCCATATTTTGATTATTGTAAATAGCGTTGCAGTAGACATAGGAGTGCATATAACTTTTCAAATTGGTGTTTTAATTTTATTTGGATAAATACCCAGTACTGGCATTGCTGGATGGTATTTCTGTTTTTAATTTTTTGAGATACCTCCATACTGTTTTCCACAGTGGTTGCTCCAGATTACATTCCCACCAGCAGTGCACAATGGGTTGCCTCTTCTGCACATCCTCGCCACCACTGTTTTTCCTTGTCTTTTTGATACTAGCCATTCTGACAGGGGTAAGGTGATACCTTATTGTACTTTCGATTTCCATTTCCCTGGTGGTGAGTGATGCTGAGCGTCTTTCATGGGTCTGTTGGCCATTTGTAGCTCTTTATTTTTTTAGTGTTGAGTTGTGTAAGTTCTTTATATATTAGTATATTTTGGATACTAATCCCTTATCAGATATATTATTTGCAAATCTCTACTCACTTTCACTTGGTTGCATTTTTATTTTGGTGTAATCCCAGTAGTTCGCTTTTGTTTACCTTGCCTGAGAAGACAGAGCCATAGAAATGTTGCTGAGAGGCCAGTATCCAAAAGATTACTGCCTATGTTTTCTTTTAGGAGTTTTATGGCTTCATGTCTCATATTAGTTCTGTAATCCATTTTGAATTTGTTTTTTGTGTGTAGTGTAAGAAAGTGGTCCATTTTCATTCTTTTGCATGTAACTGTCCAGTTTTTCCAACACCATTTATTGAAGAGACTGTCTTCCCCATTGGATATGCTTTTCTCCTTTGTCATAGGTTAATTGACCATGTAGATATTGGGTCTGTATCCAGTTCCCTTGATCTGTCTGCTTCTGTTTTGTTTTGTTTACAAATCATGAGAGCAAGCAGGGGTTTGGGGGTAGAGAGAGAGAAAGAGAGAGAATCTTAAGCAGGCTTCAGTGCCCAGCATGAAGTTCAACAGGGGACTTGATCTCAATACCCTGAGATCAGTGTCCCGAGCCAAAATCAAGAGTCAGGCACTTTAACCCACTGAGCCATCAGGCACCCCTGATCTGTTTTTGTGCCAGTGCTATACTGTGTTGATCACTACAGCTTTGTATTGTATCTTGATATCTGGATTGTGATGCCTCTAGCTTTGTTTTTCTTTCTCAAGATTGCATTGGCTATTTGGGGTCTTTTGTGGTTCCATACAAATTTTAGAATTTTTTTTTAGTTCTCTGAAAAATATTATTGGTGTTTTGATAGGGAGTGTATTGAATCTGTAGATTGCTTTGGGTAGTATAGACACTAACAATATTGTTTCTTTTAATCCGTTATCATGGAGTATCTTTCCATGTGTTGTGCTCTCTTCGATTTCTTTCATTAGTGTCTTACAGTTTTTAGAGTATAGGTTTTTTATTCCTTGGTTAAATTTATTCCTAGGTGGGTTTTTTGGTTTTTTTTGTATGCAACTGTAAATGGGATTATTTCCTTAGTTTTCTTTCTGCTGCTTCATTTTTACTGTATGGAAACAACAGATTTCTGTACATTAATTTCATGTCCTGTAACTTTACTGAATTCATTGATTAGTTCTGATATTTTTTTGGTGAGTCTTTCAGGTTTTCTATATAGAGTATCATGTCATCTGCAAATAGTGACAGTTGTACTTTTTCCTTACCATTTTGGATGTCCTTTATTTCTTTTGTTTGTTTGATTGCTGTGGCTAGGACTTATGTTAAGTAGCAATGGTGAGGGAGTGTGTTCTTGGTTTGTACCTGATCCTAGAAGCAAAGCTTTCAGCCTTTCATCATTGAGTGTGATGTAGCTGTGGGTCTGTCTTACACGGCCTGCGTTGTTAGGTACGTTCCCTCTCAACCCATCTTACCGCGAATTTTTATCATGAACTAATGTTGAATTTTGTTAGATGCTTTTTACGCACCTGTTGACATGATCATATGATTTTTATCTTCCGTTTTGTTAACATATATCTCATGCACATATTGAGCCATCCTTCCGTCCCTGGAAGTGGAATATCCTTTTTAATGTATTATTGAATTTAGTTTGCTAATTCTTTGTTGAGTATTTTTGGATCTTTGTACATCAAGGATATTAGCCTATACTTTTCTTTTTTTGGTAATGTCTGTGTCTGATTTTGGTACCAGATAATGCAGCCTGATAGAAAATTGATTGATAGCAAAGGTAAAGCTAGCTCAGGTGTTCCCGAGAAATTGGGAGAGTTTAACATCACAAAACAAATATCAGTGTTAAAGGTGCAAGTGTTTTACCTATGATCTTCTACCCATTCTGTGGGTTCCTTTCCTGTCCCTAAGTGTTACTTAAGTCTCTACTCCTCCATGTATGAAGTCCTCACTTTATACAAACAGTTCTGATACCAAACATTAGTACATTTTGACCACTAGTCGGAGCCCTTGAAGATGTTCTTTTGGAGATACCCAGCTTTCTTGTCTTTTTTGTTTGTTTATTGTGGCCTGGTCAAAAGTCGCAAGTCCGTGATGGTAGAACTTTTGGAATTGCCCTACCGAGGCCTGCAAAGGTGAAATCTTCCTAGTATCCATCTTTTTGAGGCTGCCTAGAAGACCTTGGGTTAAGAAAGCCACTTGAGATTTAACTCCTCCATGTTGCCTCCTGTATCCTCAAAACTAGTACCTCATGAGAAAAACTGCCTGCTTCTGAATTTGCATTGCCCTCTGAATCTAAAACTAACTTTTCTCAGATGGATTAAAAAATGTTTAGGTAACAATCTCCATTAAAATCTTTGAAGGGAAACAGTTTTTCTAAGATACCAGGGATTTTTCTCTCAGCTTCTGAATCTGGGGAAAGTATCTGCGATCCCTTCTCCGGGGTAAGGAGAACAGCCTTTTTAATAAGGCTGAGAGGAAAACTTGAATGTGGAGCTGAGGATAATCACTTCAAAACCACCTGCATTCATGGTGAGAGGAAGAGCTGTCATTTAGGATTATGTACGAGGCAGTCCTTTTTATTTTTTTTTTAATATTTTATTTATTTGACAGAGGGAAACACAGCTAGAGAGGGAACACAAGCAGTGGGAGTGAGAGGGAGAAGCAGGCTTTCAGCCGAGCGGGGAGCCTGATGCGCGGCTTGATCTCGGGACTCTGGGATCATGACCTGAGCCGAAGGCAGACTCTTAAGGACTGAGCCACCCAGGCGCCCCTGGGGGAGTCATTTTAAACTTTTTAGGGAACAGTGGATTTCATAGAGCATTGTTTTATATAACACTTAAATCCTATTTAATTATCACAAAGAAAACTCCCTGGTGGCTCAGAGGCTAGGAGTTGGCCTGTTTTAGGGGTGGAGGAATAGAAGGCTGCAGCCTTGATTGAAAATTTTTCTTCCTCTCTCTTTAAATGTTTGGTAGAATTCACCCGTGAAACTGTCTGGTTCTGGACTTTTATTTGTTGGGAGTATTTTGATTACCAATTCAAATTCATTGCTTGTAATAATATGTATATTCAGATTTTGTATTTCTTCCTGATTCAGTTTTAGAACATTTTATATTTCTAGGAATTTATCCATTTCTTCTTGGTTGTCTAATTTGTTGTCCTATAATTTTTTATACTAATCTCTTGTAATCCTTGGTATTTCTGTGGTGTCAGTTGTTATTTCTCTTTCATTTCTTGTTTTACTTACTTGGGTTCTGTCTCTTTTTCTTTTTTCTTTTTTTTTTTTTTTTAAAGATTTTATTTATTTATCTGACAGAGAGATAGAGAGCACAGGCAGGCAGAGACAGAGCAGGGAGCCTTGTGCGAGGCTCGATCCCACGACTGTGTGATCACGACCCAAGCAAAGGCAACCGCCCAAGCAACCAGGCATCCTGTCTTTTTCTTCTCTGGCTGAGTGGTTTATCAATTTTGTTTATCTTTTCAAAGAACCAGCTCTTGGTTATGTTGATTTTTCTATTGTTTTTTCAGTTCCTATTTCATTTCTTTTCTCATACCTTTAGGTGTAAGTTAGATTACTTGAAATTTTTGTTTTTTTCTTGAGGTATGCCCTAGAACTTCCCTCTTGGAGCGGCTTTTACTGTGTCCCAAAGATTTTTGGAACATTGTGTTTCCATTTTCATTTGTATTTTTTTATTTCCTTTTTGGTTTTGTTGTTATATTTTATTAGCGGGTTGTTTAGCTTTCACATGTTTGTGTTTTTTTCCAGTTTTTTACCTTGTAATTGATTTCTAGTTTCATACCATGTAGTTGTAAAAGATGCTTGATATGATTTCAATCTTCCTAAATTTACTGAGATTTGTGTTATGGCCTCAAGTGTTCTGTTCTGGAGAACATTTTATATGCACTTGAGAAGATCGCGCATTCTGCTGTTTTTGGGTGGGATATTCTGTGTATATGCATCTGATATATTGTCAAAAGCCACTCCTTCCTATTGATTTTCTGTCTGGATGGTCTATCCATTGATGTAAGTAGGGTGTTAAAGTCCCCTATTTTGTATTACTGTCAATTTCTATATGTCTGTTAGTATTTGCCTTATGTATTTGGGCGTTCCTATGTTGGGTGCATAGATATTTATAATTGTTATATTCTCTTGTTGGATGGGAACCCTATATCATATCATGTAGTGCCTTGTTTTGTCTCTTATTACAGTCTTCATTTTAAAGCATATTTTTTATGGAAGAAGTATTGCTACCCTGGCCTTTTTTTTTTTTTTTTTTTTTTTTTTTTTTTTTTTTTTTTTTTTTTTTTTTTTTTTTTTTTTTTTTTTTTTTTTTTTTTTTTTTTTTTTTTTTTTTTTTTTTTTTTTTTTTTTTTTTTTTTTTTTTTTTTTTTTTTTTTTTTTTTTTTTTTTTTTTTTTTTTTTTTTTTTGGCTTCCATCTGCATAGAATATCTTTTTCCATCCCTTCACTTTCAGTCTGTATATGTCTATAGGTCTCAAGTGAGTCTTGTTGTGAGCATATAGCTGGGTCTTGTTTTCTTATCCACTCAGTCACCGTATGTCTTCTTTTTTTAAGTTTTTATTTTAATTCCTATTATCATAATATTATATTGGATTCAGGTGTATGGTATAGTAATTAAACGCTTACTTATGTCGCCTTGTGCTCATCGCAGGTGCGCTCCTTAATCCCATCACTTGCTTCACCTGCCCTATCTCTCTTCTGGTAACCATAATTAAGAGTCTTTTTCTTAATTTGTCTCTCTCTTATTTTTTTTCTTTAGCTTGTTTTGTTTCGTAAATTCCACACAAGTCAAATCATACGTTGTCTTTCTCTGACCTGTTTTCATTAGGATTATACTCTCTAGCTCCATCCATATTTTTGCAAATAGCAAGATTTTATTCTTTTTTATGGCAGACTAATATTCCATTGTATGTATATACAGACACCACATCTTCTTTATCCATCCATCAATCCATGGACACTGGGCTGCTTGCATTTTTTTTTAATTTAATTTAATTTTTTTTCAGTGTTCCAAGATTTATTGTTTATGCCCCACACCCAGTGTTCCATGCAATACGTGCCCTCAGTGCCCACCACCAGGCTCACCCATCCCCCCATGCCCTCCCCTCCAAGTCTCTCAGTTTGTTTCTGAGTCCAAAGTCTATCATGTTTTGTCTCCCTCCCCGATTTACTCCACTTCCTATTTCCTTTCCTTCTCCTACTGTCCTCCATATTTCTCCTTATGCTCCACAAGTAAGTGAAACCATATGATACTTGACTTTCTCTGTTTGGCTCATTTCACTGAGCATAATCTTCTCCAATCCAGTCCACGTTGCTACAAAAGTTGAGTGTTCATCCTTTCTGATGGAGGCATAGTATTCCATTGTATATATGGACCATATCTTCTTTATCAATTCGTCTGTTGAAGGGCACCTTGGCTCTTTCCACAGTTTGGCAATTGTGGCCATTGCTGCAATGAACATTGGGGTACATATGGCCCTTCTTTTCACTACATCTGTATCTTTGGGGTAAATACCCAGTAGTGCAACTGCAGGGACATATGGTAGCTCTATTTTTAATTTTTTAAGGAACCTCCATACTGTTTTCCAAAATGGCTGCACCAACTTGCATTCCCACTAACAGTGTAAGGGTTCCCCTTTCTCCGCAGCCTCTCCAACACTTGTTGTTTCCTGTCCTATTAATTTTGGCCATTCTGACTGGTGTAAGGTGGTATCTCAGTGTGGTTTTGATTTGAATTTCCCTGATAGCTAATGATGACGAACATTTTTTCATGTGTCTGTTAGCCATTTGTATGTCACTGCATTGAATGGGGTGCTTCCATATCCTTACTGTTATAAGTAATGCTGGTATAAACATGGGGGTGCATGTATTCCTTTAAATTGGTGTTCTTGTATTCTTTTGGTAAATACCCAGCAGTTGCTGGGTGGTAGTGTAGTTCTATTTTTAACTTTTTGAGGAACCTCCATACTTTTTTCCAGAGTGGCTGCACCCATTTGCATTCCCACCAACAATACACAAGGGTTCCTTTTTCTCCACATCCTCACCAACACCTGTTGTTTCTTGTGTGTTTAGCCATTCTCACAGGTGTGAGGTGATACCTCATTGTAGTTTTGACTTGCATTTCCCTGATGATGAGTGATGTTGAGCATCTTTTCATGTGTCTGTTGACCATTTGTCTTTGGAAAAATACCTGTTCGTGTCTTTGGCCCATTTTTTAATTGGATTATTGTTTTTTTGGATGTTGAGTTTTATGAATTCTTTATATATTTTGATACTAATCCTTTATCAGATAGGTCATTTGCAAGTATCTCTCATTCAGTAGGATTCCTTTTAGTTTTGTTCTTTCCTATGTGGAAGCATCTTATTTTGATGTAGCCCCAATAGTTTATTTTTGCTTTTGTTTCCCTCTCCTCAAGAGACCTATCTAAAAAGAAGTTGCTATGGCCATTGTCAAAGAAGTTACTGCCTGTGTTTTCTAGGATTTTTATGGTTTCAGGTCTTATCATTTAGGTCTTTAATACATTTTGAATTTATTTTTGTGTGGTATAAGAGGGTGGTCCAATTTCATTCTTTTACATGTAGCTGTCCAGTTTCCCTAACACCATTTTTTGAAGAGAATGTCTTTTTCTTCGGCTTTGTCAAAGATTGACCATGTGGTTGTGGGTTCATTTCTGGGTGTTCTATTCTGTTCCATTGGTATGTGTGTGTTTTTGTGCCACTGTCATATTGTCTTGATCACCACAGCTTTGTAGTATAACTTGAAATTTGGAATTGTAATACCTCCAGCTTTTTTTTTTTTTTCTTTTTTCAGATGGCTTTAGCTATTCAGGGTCTCTTGTGGTTCCATACAAATTTTTGGATTTGTTCTAGTTCTGTAAAAAAAAAAATGCTGTTGGCATTTTGATAGAGATTGCGTTAAATGTATAGATTACTTTGGTAGAATGAAAATTGTGTGAGTATTTTAACAATATTCTTCCAATCCATGAGCATGGAATGTCTTTCCATTTCTTTGTGTTGTCTTCTGTTTCTTTCATCAGTGTTTTATAGTTTTCACGGTACAGGTCTTTCACCTCTTTGAGTCCTAGGGTTTTTGCAAATGGGTTTTCTTAATTTCTTTTTCTGCTCCTTCCTTATTGGTGTATACTTTCTGTACATTGATTTTTGTATCCTGCAAAAATTTGTTTATCAGTTGTAGCAGTTTTTTGCTGGAGTCTTTTAGATTTTCTATATATCGTATCAACTCATCTGCAAATAGTGAAAGTTTTTTTGCTTCTTCCTTACTAGTTTGGATGCCCTTTTTTTTTTTTTTTTTT
>PITA01027897.1:0-20213 GCA_004023965.1 Spilogale gracilis | reverse complement strand
GAATGGGGAATGAATCTTGAAACACTGGAAAAAAAAATTTTAGTAAGAATAAAAAAAAATAAAAAAAAACAAAAAAAACCAAAAAAACAAATAAAAAAATGAATATACAAAAAAAATAAAATAAATCTTTTTAGTTACAGATCATCTCGAGGGAAGGGTGTATGATAAGAGAGATTTGTAACAGCTTACACAGACTTCCTTCAGGTTTCCAATCATAAATTTCCCAAGACATCAGCACCCGTTCAGGTGCCATAAGCTTAGGACAGAGCATCCCTAATTGTGGGCAGAAACAGACCTTGGTCCACTGGAAGTCACATCAATCTATCTTTAGGCAAACAGTTGGTTCTGTCTATCTTATCTCAGTGGAATGTCTTCTCCTCTGGCTGTGCAAGGCAGAGTGGTCACGCAGACAAAAGATGAATGGGTGGTCGTGGAAACTTTAAAGTAGCTACATTTAAACTATTAAGTATATTAGTATTGATAATAGTCTCAATCAAAGTGTATCTATGCAGGTTATAATTATCAACTACTGATTTCCACTATAAAGGAAAGTGTTATAAACACATAGTATATGTGAAGGTCAGGAACAAAGGGAAGTTTGTGAATAGACTCACACCACCTTTGTGTCACCCCTCCTAGCATCCTTTCCCATCGCCCTTCACGATTCCAATGTACAGATTTATCAACTTGGACCAAAGAGCTATGCACCAAGTCTGACGTGTGTAGGCTTTTCGAAGTTAAGTTATTTTGTATAACTAAGGTAAGCTCATGAAATCAAACTAAAGGCTGTAGTTTTCCACTAAACAGTGAAAACAATTGTGCCAGATCAGCACAGCCTGCTGATCATCCAGGTCTGTGTCAAATAGATCTTTAACTGCTTTTGCACCTTGCCCTAGAGACAGGGTCAGTATTGTTACTGCAGGGTGTAGAGTGATTACTTAAATCCACAGAAGCCGAGACCATTGCGGCAGAGGGAGCAAGGAAAACAGATAATAGATACAGAGGAGATATGATTACCAGGAGGAGGATTAAATGGAACAATGTGCCTTGGATGAGCGCTTGCCCAAGCACACACCCCAGGGACACAAAGGACATATTGCCCCGGCCCACAGGGTACCGGGCTTTCTGGATTCTAGGCAGGGAAAGCCTGGAGGGGCTTTCATTCACATTCACGGGTACCTCCAAAGTTCCTGGTGGCTTGGGCATGGCGAGACGGGTGGATCACCAACCCTCCCCGACATGTAATCACTATAAAGCACACCTGAAACTAATATAACACTGTGTTAGGTAACTGGAATTCAAATGAAAACTTAACAAATAACATTACTGAAGGAAAACATTTCACAGGTATGTGTAAAACAAAAGTAGTATGTCAATCACTTGTAAAACGAGCACAGAGGACAAAGTGCAAAATCAAAATATGTACAAAAGTCTGTCAAAGGACTCACAAATAAAAAGATATAAGGACATAAAGCATTACATCATATACATAAAATAGGAAGGGGTTAGAGTAAAACTTCAGTGGTTTGGGATGGGTTCCAATTTACATCACCCTCGACCTAATATAGACAACTATACGTATAAGATCTCCAAATGAACCCAATGGCAAACACACATCAAAGGGTATCTAAGTATATCACTAAAGGAAGCCATCGAACCTCAAGGGACGAGAGCAAGAGAGGAATAAAGGAACAGAAAAGAACAACAAAAACAACTGTAAAACAACAAAATGTCAATAAGTACATATCTATCAACAACTTCTTTCTATGTAAATGGTCTAAATGCTCCAATAAAAAGACCTAGGGTGATGGAATGGATAAACAAAGTATGATGCCCCTATCTGCATCCTATAAGTGCCTCACCGCAGACCTAAAGGTACAGGCAGATTCGGAGGGAAGAGAGGGAAAAACATTAATCATCCAAATGGAAGTGAAAAGAATGCTGGCTTAGTAATTCTTACATCATACAAGATAGACTTGAAAATAGAATGTAACAGGCACCTGGATGGCTCAGTTGCTTAAGCAACAGCCTTTTCTCAGGTCATGATCCTGGACTCCCAGGATCACATCCCACATTAGGCTCCCAGCTCCGCAGGAAGTCTGCTTCTCCCTCTGATTGTCTCCCCTCTGATACGTGCACTCTCACTCTCTATCTCAAATTAATAATCTTAAAAATAAAATAAAATAAAACAGACTGTAACAAACAAAGAAGAACTCTACATAATGATAAAGGGAACAATCCAATAAGAGTGTTTAACAACTCCATCTATTTATGCAACCAACACTGGGGCACTGAAATACATAAAGCAACCATTAACAAACAAAGGAAAAAACTGAGGGTAATACAATAAAAGCAGGGAACTTTTAACATCCCCTTAAATCAATGGCTATATAATGGAGACAGAGAGTCAATAAGGAAAGAGTGGCTTTGAATGAAATACTGAACCGCATGGATCTAACAGCTATATTTAGAACATTTCTTCAGGAAAAGGCAGAACATTCTTTTCAAGTGCACATGGAAGTGACTTCAGAGTAGATCACACGTTAGGCCATAAAACAAGTCTCAACAAATTCAAAAAGATGACCATATCATGTATTGTTTCTGACCACAACTGTATGAAATTAGAAATCAAATCATAAGAAAAATCTGGAAAGAACATGATACAAGGAAGGCTAAATGACATACTACTAAGCAATCAATGTGTCAACCAAGAAATCAAAGAGGATATTAAAAAAATACATGGAGACAATAAAAAATGAAACCACAATGGTACAAAATCTTTCGGATACAGCAAAAAACTGTTCTAAGAGGGACGATTATAGTAATGCAGGCGTACCTGAAGCAATACAGAAACAAAAATCTCAAAGGAAGAAACTGAAGTCAAACCTAAAGGAGCTACAAAAAGAACAAAGCCCCCAAGTGATAGAACAAAAGAAAGAATGAAGATTAGAGCAGAAATAAATGAAGAAGTAATTTAAAAGAACAAATAGAACCGATCCACGAAATCAGGAACTGGTTCTTTGAAAAGATCAGTAGAAGTGATATGCCTGAGGAGGGGCGAGATGGCGGAGAGATAGGAGACCCTGTTTCAAAAGGTCTCCTGAAGTGAGCTGAACTATCTACCCAGACAATCTGAACACCCATGAAACCAGCCTGAGATGTAAGACTACACACTTCTGGATCTCTGCGGGGGCAGAAGAGCATCAGCAGAGAGGTAAAGCAGAGCGGGAGCGCTCAGACTGATTTCAGAGGAGAAATAGGAGGAGGAGGGAGCCAGCAGAAGCCACCCATTGGAAAGTTATACCCCAATACGAAAGTGCCCTGCGCTTAGGGACCAGCATCAACTTGCAGTCTGGTTGAAAGCACTCAAAAGCAAAGGGTCTTCACCACTGGCAGGGATATAAAACTACAGCACCAGGCCAGGGATAGAAAGCGCTCCCCAGCACCGCATGAGGGAACCTGGTGGTGCGGAATATCTTTAAAACTGCCCCTTTTTTTGGGGGCACCTGGGTGGCTCAGGTGGTTAGGCGACTGCTTTTGGCTCAGGTCATGATCCTGGAGACCCGGGATCGAGCCCCACATTGGGCTCCCTGCTCGGCGGGAAGCCTGCTTCTCCCTCTCTCACTCCTCCTGCTTGTGTTCCCTCTCTCGCTGTGTTTCTCTCTGTCAAATAAATAAAAGCAAGAAAAAAAAAAAAAAAACTGCCCCTTTTTTTTTCCGCTACTTTTTTCCCCATGGCTCCGGTCAGGTGCCGTGCAACCCATAAGGGAGGTGATCCTGCAGCCTTGCGCGTGACCTGCGGGGCCGCGGGACCTCAGTCCTTCCTGCGTGGGAGAGCACTACAGAGACTCTCTGGGCAGAGACAAGGTCCCACAATCCAAAATCGGTCGCGGTTTCCCTGGCGTGGGAGCAAAACAACAAGCGGAGTCTCGGGCCCCATTCTGACCAGGGGCTGTGGGTGTGCCCAGTTGTGAGAAAAGGCAAGACAAAGGGGAGAATACGGAGAGAGTCTCTGTGCTCTGCACCTTCTAGAGGGCTGATAACTGAGGCCTCTATCGGAGACTGAGGTCTGGGTGCAGACATCTTGCTCTGGCCTGACTTTCTGAAAAGCTGCAAAAAGCCACAAAAAAACAGATCCTCCAGAGAACAAAAGCCTGACAACCTGGTTGCCATGGAGCCCAGCCCCTAGGAAGGGGGCAGAGAGACCAGCCCAGGTAGAAGGGACTGAAAAACAGCATGGTAGGCCCCGCCCCCAGAAGGCAAGCCAGAAGAACAAGAGGACAAAACAAAAACTGTAAAACCCCAACATCGGGGAAACGGCAATATATTAAGTTCCTGGTACTACCCAAAAAGCTGTATGCTTTATAGATACAGCTTTTCACTTTATTTTCTTTTTAAATTTTTTCGTTTTTTTTTTTTTAAGATTTTATTTATTTGACAGAGAGAAACACAGCCAGAGAGGGGACACAAGCAGGGGGAGTGAGAGAAGGAGAAGCAGGCTTCCTGCCGAGCAGGGAGCCCGATATGGAATTCGATCCCCGGTCTCCAGGATCATGACCTGAGCCCAAGGCAGTCGCTTAACCAACTGAGCTACCAAGGCGCCCCAATTTTTCTTATTTTTTTTTTAAAGTTTCCACTGTATTTTAAAATTCATTCTTACTTTTTTTGTTCTTTTTTTTAAAGCACTTATTATTACAACATGATACTTAATACAACACTGCATAATACCTTTTAAACTTACCATTTTTTCAAACACGTATTTCTGTTTTGTTGATGCTTCCTTTGTTTGTTTTTTCTGTTTGTTTTCCTTTTTTCTCTTCTTCTTTCCTTTATTCTTTTTCTTTTATATATATACATATAGTTATAAGCTTCAAGGTAATCCTTCATTCCTATTCAATACTACCCCTATATACAAACCAGTTTTAATTTCCCTGTATCTTTAGATAGTGGACTACTCTAACAATAATAATAAGACACACCCAGGAGGATCTGAAATACTTTCCTTGCCCACAACAAGGGTTTGCACTCACCTTCCCGCCCTATTCTTCTGTCATTGTTTCTGTGTAATTGTTTTTGCCTTTGTAATATATAAATACTGGTCTTGGGGGTCATTTGGGTTGGGTTTAGCTTTCTGATGTTCAACTTTATTTTACTTTTGATGGTCTCTTTCTTTACTCTGTTGTAGTTTTGTACCACATAAATCCTACCATTAGGGACCACTCTGGCCGTGTTTTTTCTTGCTTCTTTTCTCCTTTTCTCTCTCTTTTTTCTTTCTTCTTCCTTTTCGGTGGTGACTTCTGATTACTCTGAATCCTTCCAATGAGCAACTCACCTGGATAGTGGTTGATATATTCAGCTATACAACCCCTCAACCACCCCTCACCAAAATGACTGGGAAGAGGAACAACCAGAGAAGAAAAACCCAGAAACTGCAACCCCTGTCACAGAATTACTGGAAATGAACATAAACAATATGACAGAAATGGAATTCAGGGTAGCAATCATCCAAGTAATGGCAAAGTTGGAAAAGAACATTAGTGACAAGACAGAAGTGTTAAGTCTAAAAGATTATGTTAAGGACAGAAGTGAAAGCTGAACTGGAGGAGGTTAAAAAGGCGATTAATGAGATGCAATCTAATTAAATACCGTAGCACCTAGAGTAGGTGAAGCTGAAGATTGTACTAGTGATTTAGAAGACAGATGTATTAAGGTGGAGCAAAAGAAGTCTTGGAACAAACAACTAAGATGGCATGAAAATAGAATTAGGGAAATAAATGATGCCATAAAACGCTCCAATATCAGAATTATTGGAATTCCCCAGGGAGTTGAGAGAGAGAGGGAGGGAGAGAGAGTGAGAGAGAAGAGTAGAAGATATATTTGAACAAATCATGGATGAAAATTCCCCTAATCTGAGGAATGAAACAAGTGCTTCTGTCCTAGAGGTGGAGAGGACACCCACCAAGATCAATGAACCAGGAAAACCTCCAGGCACATAATTGTGAAATTCAGAAATCATAAAATCAAACAATAAGTCTTAAGGGCAGCTAGATGGAAGTGAAGCCTTACGTACAGAAGGAGGATGATCAGAATAACGTCAGACCCATCCACAGAAACCTGGCAAGCCAGAAAGGGCTGGCAAGACATATTCAGGAAAGTATATGAAAAAAATATGCAACCAAGATTAATGTACCCAGCAAAGCTGACGTTCAAAATGGGAGGAGAGATAAAGAGCTTCCAGGACCGCCAAGGTCTAAAAGATTATGCGACCACCAAGCCAGCGCTAAAAGAAACATTAACGGGGGTTCTATAAAACAGAAACAAACCCAAGAGTGACACAGAACAGACATTTACAGAGGAAATCTATAGAAACATGACCTTCACAGGCAACATGATGTCAATAAAAACATATCTACCAATAATCACTGTCAATGTGACTGGCCTAAAAGCTCCAATAAAAAGGCACAGGGTTGCAGATTGGATAAAACGACAGGATCCGTCCATGTGCTGTTTACAAGAGACACATTTTGAATCTAAAGACACTTCCACATTGAAAGTGAGGGGATGAAGGACCATCTTTCATGCCAATGGACCTCAAAAGAAGCCGGGGTAGTGATTCTCTTATCAGACAAATTAGATTTTAATCTAACAACTGTAGTCAGAGACACAGAAGGACACTATATCATTCTCAAAAGGTCTATACACCAAGAAGATCTAACAATTTTAAATATTTAGGACCCCAACATGGGAGCAGCCAACTACATAAGCCAAGTGGTAAGCAAAATAAAGAGTCAAACTGATGCAAATACATTAATTGTAGAAGATCTTAACACAACTCCCAGCAATGGACAGATCATCTAAACAGAAAATCAACAACAACAACAACAAAAAAGAGCGTTGAATGACACATTCGACCAGAAAGATCTCATAGATATATTCAGAACATCCCACCCTAAAACAGCAGAATACTTGTTCTTCTCGAGTGCACATGGAACTTTCTCCAGAACAGACCACGTATTAGGTCACAAATCAGGGTTCAACTGATACCAGAAGACTAAGATTACTCCCTGCACATTCTCTGACAAAGGCCTTGAATCTGGGACTCAACCACAACAAAAAGTTCAGAAGAAAACAAAATGCTTGGACACTAAAGATTATCCTGCCCGAGACACTTTGGATCAACCAGGAAATCTAAGAAAAACTGAAACACTTCATGGAAACCAAAGAGAATGAAGGTACATCAATCTAAAACCTATGGGATACAAGAAAGGCAGTCCTAAGTGGGAAATACATAACCATCCAAGCCTCACTCAAAGAAATTGAAAAATCCCAAGTATACCAACTCTCATTACAACTTAAAGAACTGGAAAATCAACAACAAATTAAACCAACCCCACACACAAGATGGGAAATAATTAAGATTAGAGCAGAAGTCAATGAATTAGAAACTAGAGATACAGGAGAACACAATAACAAATCTAGATGCTGGTTCCTTGAAAAAATTAATAAGATTGATAAACCATTGGCCAAACTAATCCAAAAGAAAATGCAGAAGACCCAAATTAATAAAATTATGAATGAAAGGGGATACATCATGAATAACACCAAGAAATAGAAACAATCATCAGAAATTACTATCAACAGTTATATGCCAATAAGTTTAACAACCTAGAAGATATGGATGCATTCCTGGAAACCTATAAACTTCCAAAACTGAAACAGGAAGGAATTGACAATCTGAATAGACCAATCTAGTAACGAGACTGAAGCAGTGATCAAAAACCTCCCCCAAAACAAGATTCCACCAAACATTCAAAGAAGAAATAACATCTATTCTCCTGAAGCTGTTCCAGAAAACTGAAACAGAAGGAAAACTTCCAGACTCTTTCTTGAAGCCAGCATTAGTCTAATCCCCAAGCCAGACAAAGACCCATCAAAAAGGAGAACTTCAGAACAATATCTCTGATGAATATGGATGCCAAGATTCTTAACAAGATCCATGCTAATAGGATCCAACAACCAGGTGGGATTTCTCCCAGGGATGCAAGGGTTGTTCAACACTCACAAATCAATCAACATGATAGAACAAATCAACACGAGAAGAGAGAAGAACCACATGGTCCTCTCAATTGATGCAGAAAAAGCATTGACAAAATACAACATCCGTTCCAGATTAAAACTCTTCAAAGTATAGGGAAAGAGGGAACATTTCTGAAACTCACGAAATCTATCTACGAAAAACCCACAGCGAATATTACTCTCATGGGGAAAACTGACAGCCATCCCTCTGAGATCAGGGAAAAGACAAGGATGCCCACTCTCACCCCTATTGTTCTACACGGTGTTAGAAGTCCTGGCGACAGCAATCAGACAACAGAAAGAAATAAAGGTATTCTAATTGGCAAGAAGAAGTCAAACTCTCTCTCTTTGCAGATGACATGATACTCTATGTGAAAAACCCAAAAACTCTACCCCCAAACTACTAGTATTCATACAACAATTCAGTAGTGTGGCAGGATACAAAATCAATGCACAGAAATCAGTTGCGTTCTTATACACTAACAATGAAAACGTAGAAAGGGAAATCAGAGATTCAATTCTGTTTAGTATAGCATCAAAAACCATTAGATACCTAGGAATAAACCTAACCAAAGAATTTAAGGATGGGTACATGAGGAACTATAGAACACTCATGAAAGAAATTAAAGAAGACACAAAAAATGTAAAAGCATTCCATGCTCATGGATTGGAAAAATAAACATTGTTAAAATATCTACAATGCCCAGAGCAATCTATACTTTCAATGACATCCCGATCAAAATTCCACCAACATTTTTCAAAGCGTTGGAACAAACAATTCTAAAATTTATATGGAATTAAAAAAGACCCCAAATCACTAAGGAATTGTTGAAAAAGAAAAACAAAAGCTGGGAGCATCACATTACCTGATTTCAGGCTTTAATACAAAGCTGTGATCACCAAGACATCATGGTGCTCACACAAGAACAGATGCACAGACCAATGGAACAGAGTAGAGAGTTGAGATATGAACCCACAAATCTATGGTCAAATCATCTTCGACAAAGCAGGAAAAAATAGCCAGTGAAAAAAAGACTGTCTCTTCAATAAATGGTGCTGGAAAAATTGGACAGCTATGTATAGAAGAATAAAACTAGACCATTCTCTTATGCCACACAAAGATAAAATCGAAATGGATGAAAGACCTCAACATGAGGCAGGAATCCATGGAGGAGAACATAGGCAGTAAACTCATTGACATCGGCCACAACAACTTCTTTCAAGACACGTCTCCAAAATCAAAGGAAACGAAAGAGAAAATGAACTTTTGGGACTTCATCAAAATAAAAAGCTTCTCTACAGCAAAGCAAACAGTCAAAAAAACAAAGAGGCAACAAACGGAATGAGAGACGATATTTGCAAATGACACTATAGACAAAGGGCTGGTATCCAAGATCTATAAAGAACTACTCAAACTCAACATCCAAAAAGAAAATGATCACATCAAAAATTGGGCAGGAGACATGAAGAGACACTTCTCCATAGAAGACATGCAAATGGCAACAGACACATGAAAAAATGTTCATCATCAATAGCTATCAGGGAAATTCAAATCAAAACCACACTGACATACCACCTTACACCAGCCAGAATGGCCAAAATTAACAAGACAGGAAACAACAAGTGTTGGAGAGGCTGTGGATAAGGGGGAACCCTCTTACCCTATTTGTGGGAATATAAGTTGTTGCAGCCGCTATGGAAAACAGCTGGAGATTCCTTGATTAATTAAAACTAGAGCTACCCTATGACTCTGCAATTGCACTACTAGGTATTTACCCCAAAGATACATATTTAGTGAAAAGAAGGGCCATATGTACCCCAATGTTCATTGCAGCAATGGCCACAATCGCCAAACTGTGGAAAGAGCCAAGGTGCCCTTCAAATGATGAATGGATAAAGAAGATAAGGTACATATATACAACGGAATACTATGTCCCCATCAGAAAGGATGAATACCCAACTTTTGTAGCAACCTGGACTGGATTGGAAGAGATTATGCTGAGTGAAATAAACCAAGTAGAGAAAGTCAAGTATCACATGGTTTCACTTACTTGTGGTGCATAAGGAGTAAAATGGAGGACAGTAGGAGAAGGAAAGGAAATGGGAAGTAGAACAATTTGGGGAGGGATACGAAAGATGAGAACCTTTGGACTCAGAAACAAACTGAGGGTCTTGGGCAGGAGGGGGTAGGGGGATGGGAGAGCCTGGTGGTGGGTATTGAGGGCACGTATTGCGTGAAGCACTGGGTGTGGGGCATAAACAATGAATCTTAGAAGACTGAAAAAATAAAATTCAAAAAAACAGTGATATGCCTTTAGCCACACTCATCATCTTAAAAAAAAAAAAAAAAGAGAGTGAGAGAGCACTCAAATGGGATTAGAAATAAGGAGGAGAAATAACACCTTTAGCAACAAATAACAAAGGATTATTAAACAATATTATGAAAAATTACATGCTAATATACTGGACAACATAGACAATAAATTCCTAGACACATAGAACCTAAAAATGACTCAGGAAGCAATAAGAGAATTTGAACAGATTATTAACATTGCAACTGTAATAGTAATCAATTAACAAACAAAAATCCCAGAACAGATTGCACCACAGGTAAATTCCACCAAATATTTAAAGAAGAGTCAATACTTATTCTTCTAAAACTATGCCCCCCCCAAAAAACAAAAACAAATACAAAAAGAAGAGAAGAGGAAGGAAAGCTTTCAGAATGGTCCTATGAGGCCAGTATTACCCTGATACTAAAAACAGATAAAGACACTACAACAAAAAGCTTACAAGCTGATGTGTCTGATAAATATACATGCAAAATTCCCAAGAAAATGCTAGTAAACCAAATTCAACAATACATTAAAAATATTCATCACCATCAAGTGAGATTTATTCCTAGGAAGCCAGGGTGTTTCCATTTTGGCAAATGAATTAAACTGGTACATCACATCAATAAATGTAAAGGATAAAAACTTTATGATCATTTCAAAGGATGAAGAAAAAGCATCACAAAGTACAACACATGTTCATGATAAAAGGAATCAACAAAGTAGTGTTAAAGGGAACATAGCTCAATTTAAAAAAGCTGTCTCTGGAAAACCTAAATCTATTATTTACTCAATGGTGAGAAACTGGAAAGCAATTCATTTCGGATCAGGAACAAGACAAGGATGTCCACTCTCACCACTTTTGTTCAACGTAATACTGGAAGTCCTAGCCACAGTGATGCGACTGAAAAGGAAATCAAAGGGCATTCAAATCGGTAAGGAAAAAGTAAAGCTTACATTATTTTCAGATGACATGATATTATATACAGAAAACCCTAAATAGTCCACCAAAAACCTGCTAGAACTGATAAACGAATTCAGTAAAGTTGCAGGATACAATATAAATGTATAGAAATCAATGGCATTTTTAAAAATATTATTTATTTATTGGTTAGAGAGAAACACAGCTAGAGAGGGAACACAAGCAGTGGGAATGAGAGAGGGAGAAGCAGGCTTCTCACCAAGCAGGGAGCCCGATGTGCAGCTCGATTCCAGGACTCCGGGATCCTGACCCAAGCCAAAGGACGATGCTTAACTACTGAGCTAGCAGCCGCTACATCCATGGCATTTCAATAAACTAATAATGAATTAGTAGAAACAGAAATTAAGAAAACAATCCTATTTAAAATTGCATCAAAAGGCATAAAATCCCTAGAGAAGCAAAAACTTCAAGGAGAGGAAAGACCTATACTCTGAAAACAAAACAAACAATGATGAAAGAAACAGAAGGTGACACAAACTAATGGAAAGATACTCCATGTGTATGGCTTGGAGGAACCAATGCTGTTAAAATATCCATAGCACATAAAACAACAGGTAGATTCAATAAAATCCCTATTAAGGTATCAATGGCATTTTTCACAGAACTCCAAAGCATTAGACGAAAATTTTTATGGAACCACAGAACACTCCAAAAAGGGACAGAAAGCCTGAAAAAGAATAACAAAACTGGAGGTAACCCACTCCCAGATTTCCGGGCATACTACAAAGCTGTAGTAACCCAAACGGTATGGTATGGGCACAATAACAGACACAACAATCAAAAGAACAGAAAATAGAGACCAGAAATAAACCTACACTCCTACGAGTGATCAATCTATGATAAAGGAGGCAAGAATACATAATGGGGAAAAGACAATCTCTTCAACAAATGGTGCTGGGGAAATGGCACAGCTACATGAGGACGAATAAAACTCGACCGCTTTCTTATTCCAACCACAAAAATAAACTCAGAATACATTAAAAACCTAAATGTGAGACGTGAATCCATGAAATTCCCAGCTGAAAATATCAGCAGTAATTTCTTTGATGTTAGCCATAAAAACATCTATCTAGACATGTACCCTAAGACAACAGAAACAAAACAGCAAAATTAATGTGTTGGAACTACGTCAAAATAAGCTTTGGCACAGCACAGGAAACCGTCAACAAAACAAAAAGGCAACCAACTGAAAGAGAAAAGATATCTGCAAATGATATATCCAATAAGGGGTTAATATTGAAAAGATACAAAGAATCTAACCACACACACCAAAAATACGTACTCTGGTTTAAAAAACAGGGCAGAGGACCTGAAAACACGTTTTCCTAAAAAAGATATACAGATGGTCGCCACATGAAAAGATGCTCAACATCACCTGTCAGCAGAGAAATCCAAATGAAAATCATAATGAGGTAATACTTGACACCTGTCAAAATGGCTAAAATCAAAACCCAAGAAATATGTGTTGCTGAGGATATAGAGAAAAAGGAGCCCTCATACACTCTGCTGGGAAGACAAATTGCTGCATCCAATATAGAAAAGTTTCCTCCAAAAATGAAAAACAGATGGGGCACCTGGATGGCTCAGTTCACATTGAATATCAGACTCCAGATTTTGGCTTAGGTCATGATCTCAGGCTCAAGGGATTGAGCCCCATGTCGGGCTCCAGGTTCAATGGGGAGTCAGCTTGATGATTCTCTATCTCTCCTCTGTCCCCTCTCACACCACTCCCCAATCACCATTGGCTCTCTCTCTCTAATAAAGAAAGTAATCTTAAAAAAACAAAAAAACAAAAAAACAAAAAAACCCCAAAACCCAGAAATTCCATAGGATGCAGTAATTCCATTACAGGATATTTACCCAAAGAAAATGAAAACACTAATTGGAAAAGATATATGCACCCCTCTGTTTACTGCAGCATTATTTCCAAGAGCCAAGATATGGAAGCAACTCAAGTGTCCACTGACAGATGAATGGATAAAGATGCAGCATAATCATTCAGATGTGGCAAATAAATTATCCACCCACAAAAAGAATGATATCTTGCCTTTGAGACAACATGGACAGACCTAGAGGGTATAAAGCTAAGTGAAATAACTCAAAGACAAACACCATAAAATTTCATTCCTACGTAGAATTTAGGAAATGAAACAAAGAAACCAAAAATAGACACATCTACAGAGAACTGGTAGTTGCCAGAGGGCAGATGGGTGGGGGTATGAGTGAAATAGATAAAATCGATTAAGATTATATTTATTTTTTTAGGAACACTGAGAAATGTATAGAACTGCTGAATCATTACATTGTCTATCTGAAAATAGAATACTATGTGTAAATTATATATCAATAGAAGTTTTTAAAATGTTAACAAAAGAGGAAAAGCTTTGCTATTTTGTAAATCAAACCAAGAATTCTTACCTCTTACTCTATGACTAGGAGGGTGATAATGTGGGGCGCCTGGGTGGCTCAGTCGTTAAGCGGCTACCTTCAGCTCAGGTGAAGATCCCAGGGTCCTGGGATTGAGCTCCCTGTGGAGTCGGGAGCCTGCTTCTCCCTCTCCAGCTCTCCTGCTTCTTCTGTCCCCTGTCTCACTGTCTCTCTCAGCCAAATAAAGAAATAAAATCTTAAAAAAGAGAAGGAATTTGATAATGTGGTCTTGTAATAGGTCTTTCTTTGGAAATACCAAGGAACTCAACAATAAAACTGTTGTGTTCTTGAAATAGAGAAAAATAAAATCAAAGATTGTCAACTCATGGATTCCCTAACACTTTCTGTCTGTCATTCTGTAAAATTTAAAAATGCATACTTGGATTGTTTAACTTATCCAAGAATGTGGGCTACCATAAATCCTAATAAATGGCATACCACATTCACTGGTTCATTTATTTCCTTAATATTAATTGAGTATCTACTCTTTGGAAAACACCACCATACTGCTGGAGATGTTAGGATATAGGATAGGAGCAATTTTCAGTTGGTGAGATACCCTGGTAGCCCGAGGGACAAGGAAGAAAGAGTGAGGAAGTAGACTTCTAGTGTAAACACCCTGAGACCAGTCTCTTTGGGCATTTGGAAAACTGTATTTCTTTACTGGTACCAAGGTTTAAGAGTTGCTATACAGGGATTGCTGAGGGAGTGGGAGGGATAAACAGGTGAAGGAACCTTTGATGGTGCTTGCATACTTGAGAGACTAGAGCCTGGGATATAAAAGTGACTCGAGAAACATCGCCAAGGGTAAGGGAAGCAAGGGCAAAAAAGACCTACTGGGACTTCATCAAGATAAAAAGCTCTTGCACAGCAAAGGACAGAGTCAACAAAACCCAAAGACAACCCACAGAATGGGAGAAGATATTTGCAAATGACATGTCAGTTAAAGAGCTAGTATCCAAAATCTATAAAGAAATGATCAGACTCAACATCTAAAGAACAAAGAATCCAATCAAGAAATGGCCAGAAGACATGAACAGACAATTCTCCAAAGAAGATATCAAATGGCCAACAGACACATGAAAAAGTGCTCAACATCACTGGATCATCAAGGGAATACAACTCAAAACCACAGTGAGATATTACCTCACAGCAGTCAGAATGGCTAAAATGAATAAGTCAGGAAACAAGGATGCAGAGAATGGGGAACCCTCCTACCACCCTGTTGGTGGGAACGCAAGCTGGTGCAGCCACCCTGGCAAAGAGTATGGAGGTTCTTCAAACAGTTGAAAATAGAGTTACCCTATGACCCAGCAATTGCACTACTGGGTATTTACCACAAAGATACAAACGTAGTTATCCGAAGGCACACAGGCACCCCAATGTTTACAGCAGCAATGTGCACAATCGCCAAACTGTGGAAAGAGCCTAGATGTCCATCAAGAGATGAATGGATAAAGAAGACGTGGTACATATATACTATGGAATATTATGCAGCCATCAAAAAGAAACAAACTGTTGCCATTTGCAACGACCTGGATGGAACAAGAGGGTGTTATGCTAAGCAAAATAAGTCAATCAGAGAAAACCAATTATCCTATGATCTCACTGATATGAGGATTCTGAGAAACAAGACAGAGGATCATAGGGGAAGAAATGGGAAAAAGGAAACAAGATGAAACCAGAGAGGGAGAGAAGCCATAAGAGACTCTTAATCTCAGGAAAAAAACGGAGGGTTGCTGGAGGGGTGGGGGCCTGGGGGGTGGGGGGATGGGAGGGATGGGGTGGCTATGTGATGGACATTGGGGATGCTATATGCTATAAAGTGTGCTGTGAAGTAGGTAAGACTGATGAATCACAGACCTGTACCCTGAACCAAATAACACATTATATGTTAATTAAAAAAAAAAAAAAACAAAACGTGAGAACCACATAAAGTTTTTACTTCCAATAAAATATTTCTGGTTAAAAAAAAGAAGACTCTTAGTACTTCCTAAAGCATTCCAGATAAATTAGAAAGAAAAATTCCACTGGAGAAGCTAAGGGAGGTATTTTGAGTACTAATCCCAGTGTAGTTGATCACTACCTGCAAACTAGTTGTTTTACACTGAAAACATGTTACCTTTCATTACAAAAGAAGGATAACACAGAGGTTGAAACCAGGAACCCACAGAATGAAGCTGACAGCCAGAATTATTTTTGAGCTTTGAAATCTCATCAGGACATTGACAACTTTTGCCTAGTGGAATTTCAAAACAGCTATTGGACTCTTCTGTACCTCCCAAGACACCTGCTTTACACAGGAATTTCTGTAGCTATTATCCCATTCCTGTCCTATCATTGTACACTGAGTGTGTTAGAATACATAACTTTTTCTTTAACAGGTTCACAAATAGAGAGGTATGGTGTTGAGTCGGTGAGTAGCTATACTTCAACTACACAACAAAAGCTTCATCATCTGCAGCTGGACTTTATTTAGATGATAAACTTTGAATATTGCTTTCATGTTGTAATGGGATCAGGCTTTTTGGGGTCTTGGGACAGTATGGATGAGTTCTGTGTAAGGCAGGGATATGAAATAATGGGCCTAGGGTATGGAATGTGGCAGACACAACTGTACTGGGCCCTCATCAAGCACATCTCCTATAAGTCATACTTTGTGTACGTCTATACTGAAATGAGGGCAGGGTCTGGTGGCTTGTTTCTAATCAACAGATAGTGTCGAGGGGATGGATGGCACTCCACTTACTACATTACAGTATAGGCCAAAGGTATGACATCACTCCTTTAATTACAGACATTACATAAGATACCGTTCTGCTATCAAAATAAGCTCTTGCTTCTGACCTGCCTTGAATTAAAAAATCTGCCAAGTTTTAAACTACTTATGGACAGGGTTATGTGACATGGAGGTGGGGAGTTTGGGAACCAAGAATAGCAGAAATTGTTGGCAAGAATGACTCTGTCTAAATTGCTGCAAGAAGAAACTTGTCTGAACTCAAGTATGGCTTTTAGCAACCTAAGGCTACATCCTAAGACCCCAGCTGCCCTTGACTTCCTATTTGGAAAATACCAAGTCTATCAGAAGAATTACCCTTAGTTCCAGCCAGTATCTGCTCATAGGCCCCCAGTCTTCCTTTAAGGAAACTATTTAAAAGACAAAGCAGGAAAAACAACAACAAAACTTTTAATTATACATCCATCCTTCACTCCTCAAAGAGTTGAAAATAGAGCCACCCTATGACCCTGTAATCACACTATTGGACATTTACCCTAAAGATACAAAAGTAGTAAGCTGAAAGGGCACGTGCACCCCAATGTTTATAGCAGCAGTGTCCACAATAGCCAACCTATAGAAAGAAGCTAGATGTCCTTCAACAGATGAATGGATAAAGACGATGTGGGACATATATACAATGGAATGTTATGCAGCCACCAAAAAGAAACAAGCTCTTGTCATTTGCAACAACCTGGATGTAACAAGAGGGTGTTATGCTAAGTGAAATAAGTCAATCAGAGAAATACATTCATCATATGATATCACGGCTACGGGGAATTTGAGAGGCAGGGTACGGGATCGTGTGGAGGAGGTAGACAAACCATAGGAGACTCTTCATTTTTTTTTTTAAGAGAATTTTAATCTCAGGAAACCAACTGAGGGTTACTGGGGTGTGGGGTGGGGAAGGATAGGGTGGCTGGGTTATGGATATCGGGTAAGGTATGTGTTATGGTGAGTGCTGTCAACTGTTTAAGACTGATGATGATACACACACCTTTACACCTAAAGCAAAGAATACATTACTTGTTAATAAAAAATATAAAAAAAATTAATCCATCCTTTGTCCCTTTGAGGTGTATATGCACCTCGAACAACCAGGAGCATCATTCTCAAAAATACGAAAGACTTTCCATTAAAATGTAATCATCGGGAAGGATAGGGCCGGACTCCCAGTCTCTGTGGCCAGGAGAAAGCCATGAAACAAAAAGACCATCAACTCAAGTTAAAAAAGGGGGGGGGGTGTGAAGAAATTGAATTCATATTTCTCCAAAGTTCCACAAATGGCTATCATGAAAAGATGTTCAATATCTTTAGTCATTAGGAAAATGTGAAACAAAGACACAATGGCATAGCATTTCATGAGGGTTGTTTCAAAAATGGAAAAACAAAAACAAATGCTCAAAGAATGTGGAGAAATTGGCACCCACATACAAGGCTGGTAGAAATATAAAATGGTTCAGTCTCCTTACGAAGCAGTTTGGCAGTCCCTCAAGTTTCAACAAAGAATGACCATATTAGTCAGCAGCTCTACTCCTAGGGATATAAATCAGTAAAGCAATTTCAAGAGTATTCAAAGAAATATTTGTACACAAATATTCACAGAAGCATTATCATTCATAAAGCCCCCAATTACAGACAACCCCAAATTTCCATCAACAGATGAATAAACAGAGTGTATCTTTGCAGTGTAATATTACTTGGCCATAAAAAGGAATGAAATATCGATACATGGTAGACCATGGGTAAACCCTGAAAACATCAGGATAGGTGAAATAAACCGGAAACAAAAGGTCACATATTGTATGACAACATGAAGAGGAATTCTCCAGTCTAAGCAAATTCAGAGGGAGGGAAAACAGAATGATGATTGCCAGAGGCTAGGGAGAGCAGTGAACCGGAAGTAACATTTTGAAGGGTAGGAAATTACTTCTTGCAATGATGCTTGTGTCTGGACTAGACAGAGGTGCTGGTTGCACAATCTTCTGAACGTACTAATGACACTGAACTGTTCACTTTAAATGTTGTATATAAAACACACACACACACACACACACACACACACACACTCAATGGAATGACAGAGGATACCACTGCAGCCCCTAATGGATTTACAGAAAAGGATGAAGATCTCAACAACTGTCCACATCATCACAAAGCAGAAAGCAGACATTAGGTATCTCTGAACGGTCTAGCTTTTCTCGGACACGGATGTGCCAATAAACTGACCAATAAATCTTAATTTGAACAATACTCATCCTGTAACACTGAGGATCATTGAAGCTAAGTTTCAGGGACATTGGGTCCATTATTCTCTTCTCTCTAATGTGGTATATGATTGCTTTAAATTATAAGTATCATCCCTTTAAATTTGACCATCCAGATAATATGGAACAAATGCTACAATACATACATCACTATGCTGAAGATAGAGTCAAACCTATAGCACCATCAGAATTTTCTGGGACAAATCAGGTCTGGTGGTCAATTATACCAAATGGTTAGGGAAAAACTAATCACCATCTTACTTTAATTCTTCCAAATCATACAACATGATGGGAAATGGATCAACCATCTTACAGTGTAGCTTTCCTTGATACAATGCCAGGTAAGAACGGCCAATAAAAGAATACTTGAGCGGCAGCGCCTGGGTGGCTCAGTTGGTTAAGCAACTGCCTTCGGCTCAGGTCATGATCCCGGAGACCCGGGATCGAGTCCCACATAGGCCTTCCTGCTTGGAGGGAAGCCTGCTTCTCCCTCTCTCACTCCCCCTGCTTGTGTTCCCTCCCTGGCTGTGTTTCTCTCTGTCAAATAAATAAAAATCTTTAAAAAAAAAAAAAAGAATACTTGAGCAACAATCACTCACATAGAGACAAATTATCATTAAAGTAAATTTACAGATAATCAATACAAGCAAGAATTAAATGAATAAATAAGAAACGCGATGATTGTATCAAGGAGGAAAATACTGACAAATGGAAATCACTACATTCACAGAAAAAGAAAAAACGTTTGTAAAAGAATAGTTTTCTCCATACTTCTACGTTTGGTACTGCTGACATCAAACGAATGGGGTTTGGGTTTTTATCCCCCACACAAGCTAGGTAGCCTACTACACAGCTTCATTCTGACAATATCTACCTGAAATTAGCATCAAATCTCGCATGTTAAGTGCTCATTCCCATAAGGTTATCCTATGCTTACTCCCAAATCTGGGCTCCCATACATCTGAGTGGCTATAAGTCTGGGGTTCCCACAAACCGTCCAGTCGACCCCTCCCCGGGTTTGAAAGTTCCCTAAAATGGCTCACAGAACTCAGGAAAATGATTTAATTACTAGGTTACTAATTTATTATACAAACAGAATGACCCAGTAACACACAAAGGTAGGAAATGCATAAAGCATGCTGTGGGGAAGGGCCACCGAGCTTCCGGGTCCTCTTTCCAGGGGCCCCACCTTCCCAGTACCTCCATGAGTTCAGCCAACTGGAAGCTCTCCATAATGCTCCGGTTAGATTTGTCCTTCTTTCTTTCTCTATTTCTTTCCTTTTCTTTTCCTTTCTCTTTATTTTAAGAGATAGAGTGTGTATGGGAGGGGGGCGGGCAGAGGGAGAGAGGGA
>PITA01027896.1:0-20216 GCA_004023965.1 Spilogale gracilis | reverse complement strand
GGGAGAGCCTGGTGGTGGGTACTGGGGACACCTAAAGCGTGGTGCACTGGGTGTGGGGAATGGGGAATGAATCTTGAAACACTGGGAAAAAAAATTTTAGTAACAATTAAAAAATAAATAAATAAATAAATAAATAAATAAATAAAATAAAAATTAAAAAAAAGAAAGGACAGGTTCAGAGCTAAGCTGAAGAGAACAAAGTAGAGAACACACTTCTGAACCAAAGCACATAAAAAATTTTACATATCTGACCACCTAGAGGTGCTTCCTTCTTCCTGAGATCTAGACAGACTAGTTAGTTAACCCAGGAGGCCCAGCAAACTACCAGAAACAGGCAAATCTGCCCCAAAATTGTGTGGCTCCGTCAAGTTCACACCAGTAGGCATGGGCCTTCACTGTGTTTCCCCCATGAAGAAGCTCTTGAGGGGCTCCTGGGTGTGGCTCAGTCGTTAAGCCTCTGCCTTTGGTTCAGGACGTGATCCCGGAGTCCTGGGATCTGGACCCACATGCGGCTCCCTGCTCAGTGGGAGGCTGACTTCTCCTTTTCTCAGTCCTGCTGCTTGTGCTCCTTCTCTAGCTGTGTTTCTCTGTGTCAAATAAATAAAATATTTAGAAGAAGAAGAAAAAGAAGAAGAAGAAGAAGAAGAAGAAGAAGAAGAAGAAGAAGAAGAAGAAGCCGCTGCTGCCTTGAGTTGGGATTCTCATACAGTAAAAAGTGAAAACATGAAGACTGACAAACACATTTTTATAATAACTGAACAATGGACATGGCTGAGATCTTCTATCAACAAGGGCAGCATTGAGCTCCATGTTGGGGAAGATCCAACCTAGAGCAAGTTCAATTCAGTACAATAAATGTATGATAAACAACTGTGCAGGACACTTAATTATGAAGATGAAGGTAACTTCTTTGTCTTCAAAAATGGACATTCTCTGAAGAAATCTCCATTTCAAGGAAGAGTTTCATGATGAGTAACTTTTTTAAAGATTTTATTTATTTATTTGACACAGAGAAAGCACAAGCAGGGGACTTGGCAGAGGGAGAAGGAGAAACAGACTCCCTGCTGAGCAGGGAGCCCGATGCAGGGCTAAAGTCCCAGGACCCTGGGATCATGACCTGAGCCAAAGGCAGATCCTTAACTTACTGAACGACCCAGGTGCCCCATGAAGAATAACTATTATGGTTCAAACTAAATGTCTGTATCTCACAAGACTGCCTCTAGGTTGTGTAGACCCCTGGCCAAATATTTTTTTATAATCCTCTCTATATATAATCAACTTGATTTTTAAAAGTATAACTAAATTCATTGGCCCATGTGAGGCATGGTGATTTACAAATAAAGATTTAATACAGGGCTGAGAAAGTATATTTATGTATTTGCTTATTATCCATTTAGTACAAGAGTCTTTATAATGTCTATTCAACATCTCCTTATTCAGGTCCAGGAATCATCTCTGTTCTTTATTTTCAAACGCACCATTGCTGACTAATTTTATGTCTCCCACTGAGAAAAAATTAGCAGCACTGTTATTACTCAAAATAAGATGGCTCTTCAGAATGTATTTGCACTGAAACAATATAGATCTTGTCCCTGCAGTTTCCTAGTACCACTAACCAATGTTGATTGCTTCCCACACACAACAGTGCTTCATTTACCCTGCCACCTGTGACTACTAACTTCTAATGACTCTCTTAAAATGGTTACTATGCCTTATTGACAACAACCACAAATGCAAGTCTTACTCAGAATATACAAGAAGATTAATCTCCTGGCCATGAAAAATTTACACTTCAGAATTTTATAGGATAAATGTAAAACAACATACCTTCCAATCCCATCTTCTCTTAACTTTTTAGGTCATGATCACTGCATTCTAAGAGTGTGACCTCTTTCAAACTGTACTCCTGCCTTCTGTATATGCCACCTGTGAGAAGGATAAGCAAAGGACACTTGGAAAAAACATAAAGAATGTCTCCACTTGCTCAAATAAATCTGTCCATCATTTGGCAGGGTTTACAGTAAACAAGGAAGAGTAACATCATGAAATCAACCTTAGAGGCAAGAGAGGATGCTGATTGAAGACCTATTAACGTTGCAAAGTTACAATCTTGAAAAGACACGGGCAAGGGCAACCCAAGAGGACTGCCTGACAGACAGCATAAAGCCTACAGAGGAGGTAGGGCCACAACCCGGGTGCCAACCTCAGAGAATAGATAGGATACAGGATACATTGCCACCCCTCCCCCACTGGCCTCACCTTCAGGTGATGCATCCAGAAAGCAGCCATGCAACCAGAACACAGATGGGGGCTGACACATGGGCTCATACATGCCTGAAGATTGGCAGGGGGCTATCAGTAGTCCAGAATCTTAAACTCATCCTGTGTGCACATGGCACTACCCTGCAAAGAAATACCAGACCAGCTAAAGGGAAAAGGCAAATGAATTTCTTCCCTGCTAAAGCAGAAGCTCCCTCCACCCTCCCAAAAAAAACAAACCTGTGGGGACCTAGTAGGCTCAAGTCCTAGAGCTCCTCTGGACATCTAGTCAACCTCATACATGGATGGTATGGGGAGAGGGAGTAGAGGGTTACAGAGTGTCCTGAAGTAAAAAATGGGCTAGGGCCCATGCAAGGACGCCCTGCCCAGATGGTACTAAAGGAAGATTTAGAAAAATTCCAGAGAGGCAGGCCTCCTGAGATCCACGGTCAAGGGCAGGAACCCCACTTGCCCAGGTCTAAATGTGGGGTATCATACTAAGTATCATACTAGGACTAGTGACTTACAGAAAAACTTGAGACTGTCTGATGAATATGAAGATTTTCTTAAAGAGCTTTGATTTATTCTTATGATATCCCAATCTAGGGATTGGGGATAATATCATCCACTGGGTCCTTAAAAAAGTGTTTTTTCGTCTATGAAAATGCCTTCTTTTTTTTTTCTTAATTTTGGGGGAGGGTTAAGACTAAAATTGAAGGGGCGCCTGGGTGGCTCAGTTATTAAGAATCTGCCTGCAGCTCAGGTCATGATCCCGGAGTCCTGGGATTAAGCCCCACATTGGGCTGCTCCGCAGGAAGACTGTTTCTACCCTCTCCCACTCCTCCTGCTTGTGTTCCCTTTATAGCTGTGTTTCTTTCTGTCAAATAAATAACTAAAATCTTTTTAAAAGTTAAAAAAAGACTAAAATTGAAAAAAAATTTTACTGAGATTACCCTGAAGTCAAATAGATGGAGTGAAATCTTAACTGTTTCATTCAGGATACCTTTGGAGGAATTTTATTCACATCACTGAATCTTTTTCCTTATCTGTAAAATGGGGATAATATTCCTCCTTCACAGATTCATAAGAATTAAATAAATGTCCATGAATGCACCTTACCCAGTCCCTACCTCACAAAGATCAATAACTGTCTAGTTCTATTTTCTCTTCTTTTATAGAAGAGGGATTTTAATGAATAAAACAATATAAAGCCAAAATTAGTATTCATGTCACATTCAGTTTTGTCCCTAGCATGTGTCCCATTTGTTTTTCCATGTGTTGGTTCCTCACAGTACTAATTAGGTCACATCAAATGTGTCATAATTGACCATGGCACTTGTGCAGGTTTACATTTTCACACACAAAAACTGAAAATAAATTAATAACCAGCGATTTTGACGATTATGGTCAATTAATTCATCAACATAACATTTGACATATATACTTTCTGTTTAAAAATAAAAACTGTCTATTAAAATGCAAATTAGCAACCAACTATGAATATCTCATACTTTTCATATGAAAAAGAAACTAGACATAAAAAGCATAAATATCACAGTGGTATAATCTAAACTTTTATGCTTCATCCCTCCCCCACATAAAACACTGTCACTTCTTGATAAGAAATCAGTACTTACTGTGTATTTCAATTGAAATTATGTGTAATACAAATACATTTGTGATAGAAATGAAATACAAGAAAATGCATAGGGATGGGGATTGAGAGGAAATATGACAAAATGTTAAATATGACAGTGAGATATTTATCTTAATTATACAATTTAATAATAAAAATATTAAAAATCCAAGAGAGAAAAATAAACAAAAGACACAGATAATTAACATCATCAAACACACAGCTTGCTTAAAAATATATTATGCTAGTCAATTTAGTCATCAAAGAATTATAGAGGAAAACCAGAAGATACTTTCTAAACTATTAAATTAACTTTATTTTAAATATTTTGAGGATATAGTATAACTAGCTATCTCATAATCCATTTGGAAATTGATTAACAATATTTGAAACCACTTCAAGGGTATATAACTTTTGATATAATGATTCTACTTCTAAGAATGTATCTTACAAAATAATCCAAAATATGGAAAAGGCTGTTTACATAAAATTGGATTCCCACTATATTTTAAATTAAATAAATTAGAAAGAACCTAAATATTAAATAGTAGGAGTATATTTATGTATATTACAATACAACCATTCTGTTGCATTATTAATATTAATGATGTTTTATAAAAAGTAGAAAATAACCTAGAAATTTGGTCGCCCAAGAATGTTTGATTGAAAAAAGCAAAATACAGACATTTGCTTTCATTTCCATTAAATTTATAAAATATATATGACACTTGGGTGCCTGGGTGGCTCAGTTGGTTGAGCGACTGCCTTCGGCTCAGGTCATGATCCCGGAGACCCGGGATCGAGTCCCGCATCAGGTTCTCTGCTTGGCGGGAAGCCTGCTTCTCCCTCTCTCACTCCCCCTGCTTGTGCTCCCTCTCTAGCTGTGTTTCCCTCTGTCAAATAAATAAATAAAATGCTTAAAAAAATATTTAAAAAAAATATATATACATATGACACGGTGGAGATATAACTTATGAAGTAAAAAGATTAGGTTATAAATTAGTTTGTTCAGTGATCTTAATTTATATTATATTCATATGTATATTATATTTTATTTGAGCTTTTATTTTCCAACTTTTCTGCAGTGCTTTGACATTATTTTAAAATAAAAAATTAATTACTTAAAAATATGAATAGAAACAATTATAAATATCCCCAAAATACCAGTGGTAGTTTTAGGGTAATGGGGTTTAATTTTTTTAATATACATCAATACTTCATGATGATGCTGAATCTCAACAATGGATATAGGTCCCTCTATCTCAGTCTCCTGAGAGAAGCTGAGCATCCCTGCAGTTCTGACCTACCCAAGCCACTGCAGACTCACTACATACCCAGTAGGGTGGCCTGTCTCCCAGGACCAGGAGAGGGGAATCAAACGCCTCCTTCCATCACCATCCACAGGGCTAGATGGAGACAAAGCTGAGTGTGTCTTTGAGATCTTCTAAGCAAGTTAATAAGTGTACTATATAGTAGAGACTATTTTGAAATAAAATGGCAATAATATATAAGAAAAGGTTAATTAAGTAAAAAGTAAAATGAAGGTAATTACCATATACATTAGTTTCTCCATACTTGTTTTAAACATACCCTCTTCTAAATTGTGTGATTTAATGATGTTAAAAATAAGCCCAGTTAATGAATCTCTATAATAACTAAATCTTGGTAATAAATAAGTGAAATAAAAATGACTAACAAATGCTCCTATGACCTTTTCCACTGATCTCTACCAATACTTCAGCAGAGCACCAGTAGCTACACCAATCTTGGCCATGAGTTACTATCAGGACCCAGGAACAGACCCAACACTCTTAAAACAGGTATTTTGAAAGCATAAGCTTAATACCATGTATCTGACACCATGAATCTGAGGCAGAATTCTCATTAGTGCTCCCATATAGCTGTTACAGAGAATATTTTGTGCAAGCTTGTGGAAAGTCTACTTGTATGATTATTTACTGTGTATCAGGTACTTCAATTGTGTTATTTCACTTCATATTCCAAAATCCCTGAGTGTTAAGACATGATACTCATTTTGCAAGTAAGAAAACTGAGGCCTAGGTAGGACAAATTAACCAGGATTCAGCCTAAGAGTATGGAGCTAAGATTTGAATTCAACCAAGGACACTCAGCTCTAGAGCTCTTACCCTCAGCCATAATGACACTACTCCTTGATTTTCTTTTTACCAGAAATTAGCATTTATTAAAGATCTAGACAGAGATAAAACTGAAATCTAGCATCAGTACTCACTAAAAATATGCTGATAAAGATTAGAATCTTCATTCCCTAATACTTATGAATATAAATACTACAAAGTAATTCTCAAATATCCTCTCTATTAATTCCACAATAGTATTCTATTTGTACCATTTGACAGCTCACATTTTGTTTGTCCCACTTCTTATATTCTGCTTTGTATTTCAATAGACTTCTTATTAGAATAGGAGCTATGTCTTCTTCATGTTTGTATCCTCAGAGCACCTGACATCTGCTACCACTCCTCCACTGACAAGCAAGATCCACATTCCCACCAAACAAATATTAATGGCAATGTGCAAAAAAAATCAAATGTTTCCAAGTAAATTAATTGTATCAAAGAAAAAACTCAAGAATATGTGTGGGAACACAAAAATGTCCAGCATAATAAGGTAATATCTACCGTGTCAGGCACTCAGTTAAAAATTGCCATATATATCAAAGAAGAGGAAATATGAATAATTAAAACCAATCCAAAACTGGCACACATTAGAATTAGCAGACAAGACATTAAGCCACTTATTATGACTTTATTCTATAAAGGGCAAGCTTCATGAGCATGAGACCTGTGAAGTCACACAGAAACTCATTTTTAGAAGGACTCAATCTCTGGGTTTAATGCTCTTCTGTCGTCATCTTGAAACTTTTTATGATTTTTGAACAAGAGACCTCACATTTTCATTTTGCACTGGGCCCCACAAATTGAGTAGCTTACCCTGATTCTGTGTATACTCAAAAAGATTTTGAGACATGGAAGTTCTTGTCAAAGGCCCAAATGGAACTCTAAAAATGAGAACTACAGTGTGTGAGATGAAAAATATATTGGATGGGGATGATAGTGAATTAGACATTATAGAAGAAAAGATTTAGAAATTACAGACATAGCAATAAAAACAACCAAAAATGAAACACAGTTAGAAAAGAGAATGTTTAAATGAACAGAACATTAATGAGCTGTGTAACAATTACAGTAACCCTCACATATGTGTGACTTAAGTTTCCAAAGTGGAAGGTATAAGAAGCATTTGAAGAACCAATGAAAATTTTCCAAATTTAATAAAAACAATAAGCCACCAGATCCAAGAACATCAAAAATTCCAAGCATAGGAAATAAGGAAAACTCCACAAGGCACCTCATGATCAAATTGCTTAAATTGCTCAGCAATAAAGAGAAAATCAGAAAAACAGCAGAGATAAAAGACTCATTACACAGAGAGAAATGAAATAAGAATGACAGTGGATTTCTCATCAGAAATAATAAAAGCAAGAAGATAGTGGAAAAGCATCTTTTTTTTAATATTTTATTTATTTATGTATTTGACAGAGAGAGAGATCACAAGTAGGCAGAGAGGCAGGCAGAGAGAGGAGGAATCAGGCTCCCTGCTGAGCAAAGAGCCTGATGCAGGGACCCTGAAATCATGACCGGAGCTGAAGACAGAGGCTTTAACCCACTGAGTCACCCAGGTGCCCAAAAAGCATCTTTAAATAACTGGAAGAGAAAAGCTGTGAACTTGGAATTCATACCCAGTAAAAATATCTTTCAAAAAAATTTTTAAAAAAAAGACTTTTTGAGACATTCTAAAGCTGAAAGAATTTACCACCAACAAGTCCACATTACAAACAATATAAAATAAGTTCTTCAGGAAGAAGGAAGATAATATCAGGAGGAAATAGGGGTTTACACAAAGTAATGAAGAGCAGCAGAAATAGCACATACATGATGAATATATAAAAAATTTTTCTTATTATTCAAATCTCCCAAAAAGATAATTGACTGTTCATAAGACAATCTTAATCATAGGAAAAACTTGAGGGCTGCTGGAGGGGAGCAGGGTAGAGGGACAGGGCAACTGTGTGATGGGCATTAAATAGGACACATGATGTAATGAGCACTGGGTGTTATATAAGACTGATGAATCACTTATGTCTACCTCTGGAACTAATAATACATTATATGTTAATTCGCTGATTTTAAATTTTAGAAACTTTTTAAAAGACACTTGTTTAAACAAAATAATACAGCATAGGGCCTATAAGATTTGTAGAAGTAAAATGTATGACAACAATAGCACAAATACTGAAAAGGAAGAAATGGAAGTATACTACGGTAATGTTCTTATACTATTTGTAAAGTAGCATAATATCATTTTGAGATAGACTGTGATAAGTAAAATATATGTATACTACAAACTCTAATGCAACACTAAAATAAGAAAACAAAAAGCAATAGCTAATAAACCAACAAAAAAAGATAAAATTGAATCACAAAAAATATTTATGTAACCCAGAAGGCAGCAAGAAAGGGAAAAGGGAATAAAGAACACACGGGAGCAAACAGAAAACAAACACCAAAAGATAGCTTTAAATGTAACCATACCAATAATCACATTACATGTAAATAGTTTAAATCCCAATTAAAAGCAGAGATTGCAAATTACATAAAAACATAAAACTGGACCATATGCTGCCTACAAAAAAAAATTCAAATACAAAGACATAATAGGTTAAAAGTAAAAACATGCAAAATTATATATCATGATAACTCTAATTAAAATAAAGCCAGTATGGCTATTTTAATATTAGGCAAAGTAAATTTTAGGACAAAAAAATATAGCCAATGATAAAGAGGGTCATTCCATCATGATAAATTGGCCAATTGATCCAAAAGACATAACAATTTTCAGTGTTTATGCATCTAACCACAGTTTCAAAATACAGAAGCAAAAACTAATAAAACTGTAAGAAGAAATAGACAAGCCCACACATACTGTCAGAGATTTCAAAACTCTTCTCAGTAACTGAGAAAATAGTAGGTGAAAAAAAAATCAGTAAGGGTATAGATTTAAACAACATATCAAACACTTCAACCTAATTGACAACCATAAAATAGTCTCCACTCAACAACATCAGAATACATATTTCTTTTAAGAACATTAAGAACTTTTACCAAGATAAACCATATTCAGGGCAATGATATAAGTATTACAAAACAGAAAAGGATTTGAGTCAAATAAAATATGTTCTCTAATAGCAATAGAATTAAATAACAAATCAATAACAAAAAAGTCTAAAAAATTCCCCAACACTGGGGTGCCTGGGTGGCTCAGTCAGTTAAATATTCGACTCTTGATATCAGCTCAGGTTATTATCTTAAGGTCATAAAATCAAGTCCCCTATCATTTAATATTTATATTAAACATAAATATATGTTTTATATATTTATATATATTAAATATATATATCTTTTTTAAAAAATTAAATAATACACTTCTAAAGAACCCAATAGGTCCAATAACTTAAAAGGGAAATTAGAAAGAAATTTAAAATATGAGGTGCCTGGCTGGCTCAGTCTGTGGAGCATGCAACTCTTGATCTCAGGACTGTAAGCTCAAGTCCCACATTGGGTGTAAAAATTACTTAAAACAAAAATAAAAAACTTTTTTTTAAAAAAAGAAATTATTTTAAACTAAATATAAATTAAAACACAACATAACTAAATTTGTGGATGCTGCTAGCACAGTACTTTGGGAATATTTTTAAAGCAAAAATCATCTATATTAGAAAGAAGAGAAGTCTCATATTCTACCTTTAGAAACTAGAAGAAGATCAAATTAAAATTAAGTGGAAAGAAATAATAAAAATCAAGGTTATAGATCAATGAAACATAAAACTAAATTATAACAGTGAAAATCAATGAAGCCAAAAGCTACTTTTTTTTTTTTTTTTTTTTTTTATAAAATTGTTTTAAACTATTGTTTTTTTTTTGTTTGGTTTTATTTAATATTTTATTTATTTGACAGAGAAACACAGCCAGAGAAGGAACACCAGCAGGGGGAGTGAGAGAGGGAGAAGCAGGCCTCCCGCCGAGCAGGGAGCCCGATGTGGGACTCGATCCCGGGTCTCTGGGATCACGACCTGAGCCGAAGGCAGTCGCCCAACCAACTGAGCCACCCAGGTGCCCCCAAAAGCTACTTTTTAAGAATATATTTTTTAATAGACAAACCTCTAGCCAGACTAGTAACAAAAAGAGAATAGACAGGAATGAGAGAGATGAAATCATTACCAAGTCTATGGATATTAAAAGAATAATAAGGAAATATTATTCCTTGTAAGACAAAAAACAAAAGCTCTTTTATGCACCCAAACATAAGAACACTCAAATACATAAAATAGTTAATAACAAGCATAAAGGAACTGATCGATAATAATACAATAATACTAGGAGACTTTAACACCCCACTTACATCAACAGACAGGTCATCTAACAGAAAATCAACAAGAAAACAATGACTTTGAGTGACACTCTGGACCAGATCGATTTAAAAGATATATTCAGAACATTTTGTCCTAAAACAGTGAAATACACATTTTTTTGTCAAGTACATATTAAACATTTTCTAGAACAGATCATATATTAGGCCATAAAACAACTCAATGTTCAAAAAAACTTAAGTAAAAAAAAAAGTTATACTATGCATTTTTACTGACCATAATGCTATGAAACTATTCAACACAAGAAAAAATATGGAAAGTAAAAAAACACATCGAGCTTAAAAAACATATTACTAAACAATGAATGGATCAACCAAGAAATCAAAAAAGAAATAAGAAATTACATGGAAACAAATGAAAATGAAAACACAACAATCCTGAATCTTTGGGATGCAGGTAAAGCAATTCTAAGAGGGAAGTTTATAGCAATACATGCCTACCTCAAGAAACCAGAAAAATCTCAAGTGAACAACCTAACTTTACATCTAAAGGCGCTACAAAAAGAACAACAAACAAAGAAGAAAGAAGAAAATAATAAAGATTAAAGCAGAAATAAATGATATAGAACTTAAAAAAACAATAGATCTGTTGAAATCTGGAGCTGGTTCTTTGAAAAAAATCCACAAAATTCTTAAGTCTTTAACTAGACTCATCAAGAAAAAGAGAGAAAGGACTCAAACAAAAGCACAAATGAGAGAGAGGAGAAATAACAACCAACACCACAGAAACACAAACAACTGTAAAAGAATATCATGAAAAAGTATACACCAAAAAACCAGACAACCTAGAAGAAGTGGATAAGATCCTAGAAACATATAATCTACCAAAAATGAGGCAGGAAGAAATAGAGATTTTGAACAGACCATTTTCAACAATGAAACTGAATCAGTAGTCAAAAACTCCCAACAAACAGAAGTCTAGGACCAGATGGCTTCACAGGCAAATTGTACCAAACATTTAAAGAAGAGTTAATACCTATTCTTCTCAAACTTTTCCAAAAAATAAAAGAGAAAGGATAGCTTCCAAATTCATTCTACAAGGCCCAAATTACCCTAATCCCAAAACCAGATAAAGACACCAGAGAGAGAGAGAGAGAGAGAGAGAGAGAGAGAGAGAGAGAGAAAGCTACAGGCCAATAACCCTCATGAACACACATGCAAAATTCCTCAACAAAATTTGTCAAACACATTAAAAAAATCATTCACCGGGTGCTCAGTGGGTTAAAACCTCTGCCTTTGGCTCAGGTCATGATCTCAGGGTCCTGGGATCGAGGCCTGCATCGCATCGAGCTCTCTGCTCAGCAGGGAACCTGCTTCCTCTTCTTTCTGCCTGCCTCCCTGCCTACTTGTGATCTCTCTATTAAATAAATAAAATCTTTAAAAAAAATCATTCACCACAATCAAGTAGAGTTTATTCTTGGGATACAGGGGTGGCTCAGTATTCAAAAATCAATCAATGTGATACATCACATCAATAAGAGAAAGGATAAAAATCATATGATCATTTCAACAGATGCAGAAAAAACATTTGACAAAGTACTACATTCATGATTTTAAAAAAACCTCAATAAACAAGGTTTAAAGGGATCATATCTCAACATCATAAAGGCCTTTGAAAAACCCACAGCTAACATCATACTCAATGGTAAATAACTAAGATCTTTCTCCTAAGATTAGGAACAAGACAAGTATATCCACTCTCACCACTTTTATTCACTCAACATAGTACTGGAAGCCCTAACCACAGAAATCAGACAACAAAAAGGAATAAAAGGCATACAAATTGGTAAGGAAGAACTCAAACTTCCCCTATTTTCAGATGACATAATACTATACATAGAAAACCCTAAAGACTTTGCCAAAAAACTACTAAAGTGATAAATGAATTCAATAAGGTTGCAACATACAAAATCAATGTATGGAAATCTGTTGCATTTCTGTATACTAATAATGAAGCAGCAGAAGGAGAAATCAGAAAACAATCCCATTTATAATTGCACCAAAAATAATAAATACCTAGGAATAAACTCAACCAAAGAGGAGAACCTGTACTCTGAAATCTATAAAACACTGACAAAAGTAATTGAAGATCACACAAAGAAATGGAAAGACATTCCATGATCATGGACCGAGAACAAAGATTGTTAAAATGTCCATACTACCCAAAGAAATCCACAGGTTTAATGCAATCTCTAACAAAATACTAATAGTATTTTCCACAGAACTGGAAAAAACAATCCTAAAATTTGTATGTACAGAACCACAAAAGACCCCAAATAGCTAAAGTGATCTTGAAAAAGAAAAGCAAAACTGGAGTATCACAATACCAGATTTCAAGTTATATTACAAAGTTGTAGGAATCAAAACAGTATGTACTGACAGAAAAATAAACACATAGATCAACAGAACAGAATAGAAAACCCAGAAATAAACCCAAAATTACATGGTCAGTTAATCCTCAAAAGAGTATGAAAGAATATGTAATGGGAAAAAGATAGTTTCTTCAACAAATAGTGTTGAGAAAATGGACAGCTACATGAAAAAATGAAACTGGACCATTTTCTTATGCCATACACAAAAATAAATTCAAAATGGATTAAAGGCTTAAATGTGAGAGCTGAAATCACAAAAATCCTAGATGAGAAAAGAGGCAGTGATTTCTCCGACATCAGCCCTAGGAATGTTTTTCTAGATATGTTTCCTAAGGCAAGGGAAACAAAAGCAAAAATAAACTATTGGGGCTACAGCAAAATCAAAAGCCTCTGCACAGCAAAGGAAACATCCAACAAAACTGAAAAAACAACCTACTGATAAGGAGATGATATTTGCAAACAACACAACCAATACAAGGTTAGTATCCAAAATATATAAAGAACTGCTACAACTCAACACCTCAAAAAGCAAATGACCTTATTACAAAATGAACAGGAGACAGGAGCACATATTTCTCCAAAGAAGACATCCAGAGAGCCAACAGACACAGGAAAAGATGCTCAATATCACTTAATAGGGATATGCAGATCAAAACTACAGTGAAATACAATCTCACACCTGTTGGAAGGGTTAAAATCAAAAAACACAAGAAACAAGTGATGGAGAGGATGTGGGGAAAAATGAACCCTAGTGCACTATTGGTGGGAATGCAAATTCATACAGCCTCTCTGAAAAATAGTATGGATCTTCCTCAAAAAATTAAAAATAGAACTACCCTATGATCCAGTAACCTCACTACTGGGTACTTACCCAAAGAGTAGAAAAACATTAATTCAAAAAGATACATTCACTTCAACATTTATAGCTTCATTATTTACAATAACCAAATTACAGAATCAGCCCAAGTGTCCACTGATAGATGGACAAAGAAGAAGTGGTATGTATATATTCAATGGAATATTACTCGGCCATTAAAAGAGAATGAAATCTTGTCATTTACGATGAGATGGATGGAGCTAGAGAGTGTAATGTTAAGCAAAATAAGTCAGTTGGAGAAAGACAAACACTATATGATTTCACCCATATGTGGAATTTAAGAAACAAAACAAGCAAAAGAAAAGAGAGAGAGAAACCAAGAAACAGATTCATGATAGAAAACAAACTGATGGTTACCAGAGGGAGGTGGGTGGAGAGATGGGTGAAATAGGTGATGGCAACAAAGGAGGGCACTTGTAATGAGCACAATAATATATGGAATTGTTGAATCACTATACTATACCCCTGAAACTAATATGATAACTATACTGGAATTAAAATAAAAACTGAATTTTAAAAAACTACAAAAGCTCACTTAAAAGAAATAAATAGGAATTATTGGGAATGGATGAATGTGAACCTCCAAGAAACCCTCTCTTCTGAAAAAACAACAAGAACACTGGCAAAAATCATTTCGGTGGTATAGGAATAACCAAATGCTTGTTATAATCTCCAGAACACTCATTCAAGACAAAAGACTGAATATCAGACTGAATACTGTTCTTACTGTAAGAACAGTAAGCTTTATGGTATTTTAACTTGCCCTATTTCCCCTGTCCCCACCTTTCCACAGTTCTGTAGTAGCCTTGTAAATTTAACAGTCCACAATTATACCTGTAAGTCACTAGATAGGACAGAATAGATTTGGAGCTCCTCCAAAGCCCCACTCCAAGAAAACTGTTATTTCTTTACCCATTTTGTGGTTCCCTGGAGGACCCAACTCACAGGTTTGTCTTTATTTGACCTGACTTAGAGCTTACCTATTACAAAAAGTATTTTCTCCAAGGACATTTGTCAAGAAAAATCAGCAGCAATTGTTTGACATCATGGCTGCCTGATCCAGTAGATTACAGTTGGGCAAGAAAATATGCTAATCAAAAAGCTTAAGCAGAAAGCTGGGGAATGTTGTCCACAGGGGACATTATGGACTAAATTGGATCTCCCCAAAATTCATATGTTAAAGTCCTAACCCTGATACCTTAGACTGACTGATTTGGAGATAGGGCCTTTAAAGAGGTAATTAAGATTAAATGAGGTCATAAGGTTGGGACCATAATCCAATATGACTGGTGTCCTTATCATGAGAGCAAGAGACACCAGAAATGTACACACAGAGAGAAAAAGGCCATAAAGACATAACAAGAAGGAGTCATTTGCGAAATGAGAAGAGATACCTCAGGAGAAATCAAACTTGCCAACAACATGATCTTGTACTTCTAGCCTCCAGAACTATGAAAAAATAAACTTCTGTTGTTTAAGCAACTCAGTCTGTGGTGTTTTATATTTGCAATCCTAGCAAACTAATACAGGGGACTTTGAAAAGTTCTGACATACAGAAATCTAGAAGGCCATGCACATATGGGAAGTGTTCCCATGCCCAGAGCCAGGTGCATGCTCAGAACAGCCCTGACAAGTCTATAAGCTTTCATGCCGAGCGGACTTTGAGACTCTGCACAAGTAAAGGCTAAGGCAAACTGAGAATTGCCTGAGTGTTGAAGGCATGCCTCAACATGCACACAGGATTCCTCAGGAAAGACAGACATTAAGGAAATCAAGTTCCAGACATTTAAGGAAATCACCATTCCAATATTAGCTGACCACTAAACAGAGTAGAAATTTCAGTGGCCACACATGACTAAGAATAAAGACTTTACAGAATTAGCTCATAAAAACTATTAAACAAACAGCAATAATGACAAACCTTGGGGCAGGGTGGGGAGGAAGGAGGAAATATTTCCAAAGTTGTGACATTATATTATTTAAAATGTATAGTTTTCGGGTGCCTGGGTGGCTCAGTGGGTTAAAGCCTCTGCCTTCGGCTCAGGTCATGATCTCAGGATCCTGGGATCAAGGCCCGCATCAGGCTTTCTGCTCAGCATGGAGCCTGCATCCTCCTCTCTCTCTGCCTGCCTCTTTGCCTACTTGTGATTTCTCTCTCTGTCAAATAAATTAAAATAAAATATAGTTTTCAATAAAAAATTACAAGACATCCATATAAACTAGAAAGTTCTCACAAAGGGAACATAAAAATAAACTATGCCAAATGTTGGCAAGATTGTGGAAATTCTCAAACACTGCTGGCAAGAATGTAAAATGGCATAACACTTTGGAAAGCAGATTAACAGTTTCTTAAAAAGTTAATTACCTACCATACAATCCAGAAATTTTACTCCAAGAGAAATGGAGCATATACAAAGAGTGGTCAATAACTATTCATAGCAGCTCTGCTGGTCATAGATCAAAACTGGAAACAACTCAAATGTCGGTCCATCAACAGGTGAATGGATAAACAAATTATGATAGTCTATATAATAGAATACTACTCAGTAATAAATGACCTCTTGATGCACGCAACAATTTGGATAAACCTTAATATAATTATGCTGAGTGAAAGATGTCAGGGAAGGGTGCCTGGGTGGCTCAGTTGGTTAAGTGACTGCCTTCAGCTCAGGTCATGATCCCGGAGACCTGGGATCGAGTCCCACATTGGGCTCCTTGCTCAGCGGGAAGCCTACTTCTCCTTCTCTCACTCTCCCTGCTTGTGTTCCCTCTCTGGCTGTGTTTTTCTCTTTCAAATAAATAAAATCTTTTAAAAAAAAAAAGATATCAGGGAAAAACATATTGAATGATTCCATTTACATAAATTCTAGAAAATTTAAGCTGATCTATAGTGACAAAAAGTAAATCAGTGGTTTCTTGGGCATGGAAATTAGGTGAGGAGGGATGGAATGGAGGGACAACAAAAGGGCATGAGGAAACTTTTTAGGTGATGGATATATTAACATACTTAGTTGTGATGTTTCACAAGTGATATATATGTAGAAATTTAATAATTGTACAGTTAATATGTGCAATTAATTTATGCCAATTATATTTTAAATAAAACTATAAAACATTTTAGCTAGTATCTTAAGGAACTCTCTACACTTGGGTCAAGATTCATCTTTTAGGAAATATAAATCCATATTTCAAACAGACTGTTTTAGAATTATACATTTTAATGGTTTTCTTATGTACCATAAAAATATTACGGAGTTTATTACCATAATTTTTACATTATAACAAAGCTGACAAAGAGATCCAAGTACTGAATAGAACATCACTTGCACCACTTGGGCTCTGGTCTGCACCATATGTACTTATTCAAGGACCTAAGATAAAGGTACACCACTTAACCATCCAAAGGAAGTTCTTCTTATCACAGCAGCAGAGACACAAGGGGGCATTTAGAGTCCTTTTTTATGGGTCACCTGGGTGGCTCAGTTGGTTGAGCATCTGACTTGATTTTGGCTCAGGTTATAATCTCAGGGTTCTGAGTTTGAGCTCTACCTTGGACCTCCAACCCAGTGGGGAGTCTGCTTGGGGATTCTCTCTCTCTCTCTCTCTCTGCCTATCCCCCCTTGTGCTCTTTTTATCTCTATCTCTCTTAAATAATTTTTTTTAAATCTTTTTTTGTTTCACATCTACTAATATCTCATTGGCCCAAGCAAATCATGCTGAGTCCAAAGTCAAGGTATGGGAGAGACAGTTCTCCCATAGCAGTGACAGAAACGAAGTGGACATTTTTAATATTTGTATAACATATTTTATATGTGGAAGGGCATAAATTTTATGAAAAAGAGTGTGAACGGTGGTAGAGTATGAACAGTTCATGCTCTTTTTCATAAGATTTATGCCCTTCCCGAGACAGGAACGGGAACACAGCGGAGCCTGCGGCAAGGCAAGGAGACTTTTTAAAATTTTTTTTTCTTTTTTTTCCGCCGCCACCAGCCACCGCCGCAGCTGCTGGGAGAGCAGCGGGCATGGATTCTATTTTTACGGTGCTGCCTTTCTCTCCCGTATCTCTCCACCCCGTGGGCCAGGCGCGGACCCCCCAGGGAAGGCGTTTAAACAGACTTGCGTGGGACCGGAGAGGCCCCGGGGGACCAGACAAGGTCGCGCGATCCAAAAGGAGTTGTGGCTTTGAGGTGCGGGAGTGAAGCAACAAGCGGGGGCGGGGGCAGAAATCAATACAACATCTGCACCAGCCCGGCTGTGACAGACTGCCAACCGGGAGGCTGGAAAGAGCCCCTCTCTGTGTAGAGGCTCTCTCTGGGAGAGAGGTCTGGGCACAGACATCTTGCTCCGACCTGACTTCCTTAGCAGCTGAAAAAAGACGTAAAAGAACAATGTTCCGCTACCAGAGAATTGTAACCTGATAACCTGGTTACCATTGAGACCAGCCTCTAGCAAGGGGGCTGAGAGACGCAGCCCAGGTAGAAGGACTGAAACAGAACAGCAGGCCCCGCCCCCAGAAAGCAAGCCAGAAGCTCAGGAGGACAACATTCCAATGCAAAATCCCAAATCGGGGGAAAGGCAATTTATTAAACTCCTGGCATTGACTACAAGTACCAAAAGCCCTACAACTCATTGATACAGTTTTCCACCTCATTTACTTTTTTAAACTTTTTTCTATTTTTACTTTTAAAGCTTCCACTTTAATCTTAAAAATACATTCTCATGGTTTTTCTTCTTTCAATTTTTAGCCCCCTTCTTATCACAACGTGATACCCAATACAACACCCCATAACACTTTTTTTCTTTTTTTTCTTTTTTATCTTTTTTACCCTGAAATTTTTTCAAACACACTCCTGTATTTTCTGCTTTTGTTGTTGCCTCTTGTTTCCCTGTTCGCTCTCTCTGTTTTTCCCTTTCTTCTCTCCTCTCTCCTTTATTCTCTCTTTTACATGTACATGTAGACACAAGCTTCAAGTCAATCCCACATCCCTATTCAATACTACCCCTATATACAACCAGTTCTAATCCCCCTATATCTTTTGAAAGTGGGATCCTCCAACAATAATAATAAGACAAACTCAGGAGCATCTGAAACGCATTCCTTGCCCACAAGGAGTGTCTGCCCTCACCTTCCCATTCTAGTTTGTCAGTGTGTTTGTGTAATTGTCTCTGCTTTTATATTATATAAATACTGGTCTTGGGGGTCATATAGGTTGGGCTTAACTTTTTGATCTCTTCATTTACCCTTGATAACCCTTTTCTTTACCCTGTAACAGTTTTGTACCATATAAATCCTATCACCGGGCCCCGCTCTGGCAGGGGTGTCTTTTCTTGCTTCCTCTCTTCCGTTTTCTTTTTTCTTTCTCCTCCCTTTTCGGTTGTGAACTCTGGTTGCTCCAAAACCTTCCAACGACCAATCCACCTAGATAGTGGCGGATATATCTAGCCATACACCCCCTCAACCACTCCTCGCCACAATGACTCGGAGAAGGAACACCCAACAGAAGAAGAACCCGGAGACTGCAACCTTGGTCACAGAATTACTGGAAATGAACATAAACAATATGACAGATATGGAATTCAGGACAGCAATAGTCCAAGCAATAGTCAATTTAGAAAAGAACATTAGTCTCAAAGTGGAAGCCATAGTAACAGAAGTGAAAGCTGAGGTCAGAAAAGCTTCAGATGAGATGCAATCTAATTTAAATATGCTAATAGCCAGAGTAAGTGAAGCTGAAGATCCTATCAGTGATTTAGAAGACAGATGGATTAAGAAGGAGGAACAAGAGAAGTCTTGGAGCAAACAACTAAAATCCCAAGGAAACAGAATAAGGGAAATGAATGATGCCATGAAACACTCCAATTTCAGAATTATTGGAATCCCTGAAGGAATTGAGAGAGAGAGAAGCCTAGAAAATATTGTTGAACAAATCATGGATGAAAATTTCCCAAATCTGAGGAATGAAACAAATGCTCATGTTCTAGAAGTAGAGAGGACACCCCCCAAGATCAATGAGGCCAGAAAAACTTCCAGGCACATAATAGTAAAATTCTTGAATCATAAAACCAAAAAATATGTCTTAAGGGCAGCTAGGGGAAAGCGATTCCTTACCTATAGAGGGAGGACCATCAGAATAACGTCAGACCTTTCCACAGAAACATGGCAAGCCAGAAAGGGCTGGCAAGACATATTCAGGAAGTTCATGACAAAAATATGCAACCAAGGATAATGTATCCAGCAAGGTTGACTTTCAAAATGGAAGGAGAAATAAAGAGCTTCCAAGACCGCCGAGATCTAAAAGATTATGCAACCACCAAGCCAGCACTACAAGAAATACTAAGAGGGGTTCTATAGAGGAGAAACGAACCCAAGAGTGACACAAAACAGAAATATACAGAGGTAACTTATAGAAACATGAACTCCATAGGCAACATGATGTCAATACAAACATATCTATCAATAATCACCCTCAATGTGAACGGCCTAAATGCTCCAATAAAAAGACACAGGGTTGCAGACTGGATAAAACGACAGGACCCATCCATA
>PITA01027895.1:0-20232 GCA_004023965.1 Spilogale gracilis | reverse complement strand
TCTACAGGGAGTGCTCCCCATAGTTTGCAGGCAGTGCTCCCCTAGGTCTACAGGGAGTGCTCCCCATAGTTTGCAGGCAGTGCTCCCCTAGATCTACAGGGAGTGCTCCCCATAGTTTGCAGGCAGTGCTCCCCTAGGTCTACAGGGAGTGCTCCCCATAGTTTGCAGGCGGTGCTCCCCTAGGTCTACAGGGAGGGCTCCCCACGGCCTGCAGGCAGTACTTCATGGCCCCACACCTCGTCCCTGTCTGCAGGTCCCAACCTCATATGGCAGAGCTCTCCGCACACAGCTGGGGGGCAGTGACGGGGCTGGCCACGGTGGCCGTGAGGGGGCTGGGCAGGAGAAGCAGGGCACAGAACATGCTGGGTGGTGAGTCTTCTGGCTTCAGTGCCCCCATCAGCCCAGCTGTGGCTTATGAACCCTCGACCCCCACCCCCACCCCCTCCATGGGGACCTCAGCCACCTGCCGCAGCCTGACTCCTGGCCCCCGACCACCCCGCACCTGCAGGTGGCTTCTCTTTGCCCCTGGGTTTGCCGTGCCCTCTACCTGGGACCCCTCTTCTTCCCTCCCCTCCCCCACCCCTGCCCAGGGTTGAACTCTTGTCTTTTCAAACTCAGTTCATGTTTCAGTGGAGTGTATCTCAAAGATCCCTTTCTAAGGAAGCCCTCCCAAGCCCTCCTCACCATTCCTGTGCCCTTCTGACCTGTGTGCCTGGCCGGGCCCCCTCCTGCCGTGTGAGCCCCACCACCAGGGGAACAGCTGCCCCTCTCTGAGAGATATTGAAAGACACTTCTACCCTTTTTTTCTGCCGGCTGCCCTGTGGGGTTGTGGGTCTGGTGCTCTCATTTCTGGGCAGGACTCCATTGGGCGAATACAGTTTCTCGATCTGTTTCGCCTTCAGAGGTGTTTGATTTCCAAGTTGGGGCTAGCGTGGGCGATTTCTGAGCATGTCTTAGAACGCACGTGCACCCCCGACCCCGCCGCCCCATCTCTGCTGGGTTTTACCGAAGAGCAGAGTGGTCGGGTCCGTGTATGGGGGTCACATAGGGACTAAGCGCTTTCCCCAAGTGCTGCACCAGTCCCCACTGCTCCCCACTGCTTGAGTTCTGCTTGTTCCACATCTTTAATGGGGAGGTATTTTTTATTTTGATATAATTTTAAAGATTTTATTTATTAGCGAGCATGAGTAGGGGGTGTTGGCAGAGGGAGGGGGGAAGCAGGCTCCTCACTGAGCAGGGAGCCCAATGTGAGGTTGATCCCAGGACCCTGGGACCATGACCTGAGCGAGAGGCAGACACTTAATGACTAAGCAACCCAGGCGCCCCAGTTTTGCTATAATTTTAAACTTCGAGAGCAGTGTGAAAACTGATGGAGGAGTCCTGTCTGCCTTTACCCCCAGAAGCCCGGGCGCATTGCCCTGTGGCTCTTCTCCTCTCCTCTGCCATCCGTTTGCACGCTGGATATTTACAGACACTTTTTTCCTGGTCGTTGACAGCTGGTTGGCAACACTGAGCCCCTTTGCGCCCGGTTTCTTGAGGACAAGGCCACTGTCGGAGATAATCACGGCACATTTGTCTCCATCAAGAACTGCAGTCTTGCTACGATCCTGTTGCTTAAATCATAGCCTGTGTGTGGACATCACGGCAGCCCTGGGGTCACTGTGTCTAGACTCACTTCCCAAACCCTGCTCTGGTCCAGTCCCGGGACCGCACACAGTGCACACATAGCTTCCCAACTGCCTTCCTCTGTCTTCTGAAACAGCGATATGCGGCCTGATTATTTGGAAAGTGCTGTCCCCCTGGGACTGTCTGGGCTTGCTCGTCACGAGCCTCAGTGTGTTTTGGGCATAGATCCAGCCTGGGTGCCTGGTGTCCTCAGTGCCTGGTATCAGGGCTCGTGGCGGGGGGCCGCCCGGTGCTGCCGCTCTCCGATGACTCGCCGGCAGAATTCTCTCTCTCCTTGTGATTAGTAAGTAGTATTTAGAAAGGGACTCTGAGACTAGGTCAATGTTCTGTTCTCATCAAGTGTCTACCCATTCCTACTCATCAATGGCTAACCCTTCTCCTTTCTGAATTTATTAGTTGGCATTCTTCTGTAAAAAAGAGCTTTTCCTTTCCCTCCCTCTCTCTCTTTCTTCCTTCCTTTCTCTCTTTTAATAACGTGGACTCATCAGTTTATTTAATAAAGTCATCGTTTACTTAATAGGCTGTAGGAGCTGGCGAGCACTTGTTTCCGTGTCTCCAGGGCCCCAGATTTGGCCGCCGGGAGCCCCTGTGAGCCGGCCTTGTGTGGCTTTGACCTGTGCCCGTCATGCTGGGAGCACGTCCACGCTTTCTGGCACAAGCATTCCTCCAGGCTCGTCCTCTGCTTTGCTTGAACCACGTCTGGAGTCAGCCTGCTCTCCAAGGAAGTGGTGTTTAGAAGCCAAAACCCAGACCCCAGAGGTGCCCATTGTTCCTGTGAGGTCATTACTTCTAGGCTGTGTTGGGAAACAGGGCAGTGCAAACCTTACCTCTTATTGACGGGGATCAAGGAAACAGGAGGGAAGAAGGATGTATTCACAACAGAAATAGGGAGACGGAGAGTCACAGAGAAACACATGTGCGTGTGACCCTCATATCTTTCCATCCACGAGTCTTTATAAGCCTGAGTCCATGCGGATGCTTCTGACACCTTGGGACACAATCAAGCCTTCTCCCTTCCCCTATTTATGACTCTCCTGCTCAACAGCGAGGAGCGTGGCTTCCATTATCCTAAACGTATCCACTCATCTGCCCAACCCTAACATGTCAAAAAAGTCGTGTCAGAAATGCTGACCTCTACCACTGTGAAAAGCAAAACCTGTCAATTCAGCTTCTCTACTTGTGTGTATTTGTCTTGGTTCTATGGGAAGAAAACGTACACGTATGCGACACACACCCCTTAACTGCAATTCATTGAATTTTGGCAAATACGCCCACGGTGTAAACCACGTCCCATCATGATGCAGAACGTTCCGGAAGCCCTTTCTAGCTGCTCTTCAACCAGACACTCTTCTGATTGTCTTCACCTGTCTTGGATCTGACATCAGGGAGACCCAGTTCTCAAAGACAGGGATGGCTGGGGCATGGGGCTTCTGTGTGCTGAGCAGGTGTCCCTAAAGACTTCTTGAAGCGGGGTGCAGTCACCCCACCAGCGTCGTTCCACAGTGCTGTGGTTTCAGCCTCAAGAATTTGCGAAGATGATCCGGTGACCATCCATTCACCCCCCAGAACGGGGCAGATGTGGCATTCTCTGTATTTGTAAATTCCACTGGTTTAAGGAAGTTACCTGGAAGTTGTTTACTTTTTCTTCCCAAGCAATGATAAGCCTGGTCACAATAGGATTAAGGGGTGTGTGTGGGCGGGGGGGAGTGGTTTGTGGGTCGGGTCCTTATCTGGAGCCTGATCGGTGGGGAAGGGGAGAGAAGCAGAGAAGTTGGGGACACAGCTCGCGCTGCTCCCACAGGGTGTCTGCCTCCAGCCCCAGCCCGGCAGGGCTTGCCCACCTGTATTCCAGAATGTCCGATCACAGAAACGCTGGCATTTCTGTTCTTCCCCCAACTCTAACGCTCCCTGATCCTGACGCTTCACTGTGGTCATGCCAGACATCCCCCCACCCCTGCTCTGGGGGCTGCCTCTCCTCCACTCTGCCCTTCCTCGGGGGATGCTCGTCCCCTGCCCAGGACCCACCTGCCCCCCCTGGCTATGTTGGGACCCAAAGGCTGGGACTCACACAACTGCTCATTTCATCCATATTTTTGTGGCCCCTGCTGTGAGCTCAACGGGGAAGGAGACAGACGAGGAGTGGGTGTTCTGGGGGACAGAACGTGGGCGAGCAAATACCCGGTAGCCGTTCTGAAGCCTGGGAAGGTCAGTTCTGCGGAGTGACGGGAAGCAGGATGAGGACTTGCACAGCGAGGGAGCTGGGCACTTGGGCGGCTGGGTGGCCTGCACAGCCCGTCTGGGAAGAGGTTGTGCGAGCTCTCGGGTACAGGGGGTGCCCAGGGCGGCAGGGTGGGGGGGGGTAGGAGCCCTGCGGGGGGCATGTGCTGCTCTCTGACGTGGTGAGGACGCCAAGAGGTAGGAGCACCTGGGCGTGTGGGGCTGGATGGCCTTCCTGGCCCCGAGGCCCCAGAGGCGCCATCGTCTGCTTCTGGGAAGGCAGATGCCTGCTTCATCAAAGTGCCATCTCTGCGTTCTGCGAGAGAGGGCCTCCCAGCGGAGGCACATGGGTGGGACAGCCCGAGGGGCGTCAGGACCGCCTCCAGCAGGGCACCTAGCCTGCGGGAGACTTGGGGAAACTGAGCTCGGCCACAGTGGGGCCTGAGGTTTGCCGCACAGAGGCCCCGTGTAGCCTGGAGGGGCCGGGAGTGAGGGGAGGCAGTCCCCCAGGGAGCTGGCTCGTGGGAGTCTCTGACTCAAGGCTGGCCAGCAGGTGTGGGTGTGGGGAGCGGGGAGGCGGGGCAGTGGGATCCCTGAGCAGGGCTTCAAGGAATGAATGCTGCGAGTGTCCCGTCAGAGCACCTTCCAAGAGTGATGTTGGTGGGGACGGGAGCTCACCGCCAGGCCCCACTGGAGCTGGAGTCTCGAGCCGACTGAGTGTCTGCCAGTCAGTGCCACCCACCCTGCTCCCCGTGGACCTGCTCCCTGGTCCCTGCGCTCACGCTGGGACACATGTGCTCCTGGAGGCCCGGGGCAGTGGCCTCTGCAGGGAGTCGGAGGCTGTTTCACAGGTGAGCACTCTGTGTGCCAGGGACCTGTGGGGGCCCTCTTCACCCCCCGGGGTCCCTTGGCCTCCCCCACGCCAGCTGACCCTGACCCCCCAGCTGGGACGGCCAGTCTCAGAGGTCAGCCTTGAGGCCTTGGCTTCTGATGGCTTGGTCCTTGGTGACAGCCGAGGACAGAGACTCTGTCACCCACGGGCTTCTTATCAGGAAGTGGGCACCGTTGCAGATTCGTACACGTGGGGGGCTCTGATCCTGGGGGTCAGAGTCCGAGAACATGGTGTCAGCAGGGCCTGCTTCCTCTGAAGGCTTTGGGGTTGGGGTCCTTCCTTGTGTCTTATTTGGGCTCCTGCTGACTAGGGGCCACATCGCCCCCTCCCCACCTGTGTCCTCGCGTGGCCTCTCTCTGGGCATCTGTCTCTAGATTTCCCTCTTCCTATGAGGCCAGTAGTCATTGGACTTAGAACCCACTCTAAAGGCGGACCCTCATTTCTTTGTCCCGAAACTGAGAGGCTGTGGGAGGTACAGAACCTTCCAGCCGCGCTGGTCAGCAGCTCCAGACATGTGGGAGCTCTGTCTCAGGCTGGAGGGCATAGAATCCCAGGGGCTGCGGTGCTGAAGTCCCGGGGACCAGAGGAGTTGGGGCACAGGTCTTTGGAGCTCTGAGGATCTGGGGTCTCGGGAAGCCAGCTCTACTGCATTTGCACGTGCCCAGCGCCCTGGGTGGCCCTCTGCCGCTTTCCTCCCCGAGTCCGGGCTTCCTCCCGGCCCATCGGGCAGCTCCCAGGTGCTTTCCCACCTCTGCCCTTCCCTGGGCCAGTGCAGCTTAGAGCGTCTGCACAGAACAAGCCCCCCTCCGTGCCCCCCCACTCAGCCCCCTGAGGCTGCCTATGGGGAAGCAGGTTGTCTCATGTCCACGGGCGAAGGGAGAAGGCTGGTGACAAGGGCAGAACTCTCTGCTCTGTTAGAAGAGGGAAGGACTATCTAGGGTCAAAAGTGCCCCAAACCCGTCTGCTGTGGAGGGAGCGGATTGTGGCCCGCAGGGCCCTAAGGGCAAAAGCCTGCACTTTGTTTGTTTAGCTTTTCTTTTGTGCATATATTCAGCAATTATTTATTGAGCATCTACTATGTGCCTGGGGCTGTTCTAGATTCTGGGGATATTGGAGTCAGTGAAACAAGTGGAGTCCCCCTGCCCCCGGACGTAGTGGGAGGAAGCAGAAATCAAACAACGAATGTACTGAGTCAGTCAGTGCTGTAAGGTGCCAGAATGTGTTGAGGGAGGAAGAGAGGTCACGTGGAGGTCTGGAGTGGGTGGGAGGTCGGGGAAGACCTCAGTGATTCAACTGTGTTTGGAAATTTGAAGAAGGTATGGGTGCAAGCCCGGGGGGTGTGTTCCAAGCAGGGGGACTGGCCTGTGCAAAGGTCCTGGGGCACGTGGATGTAGGAATAGCCAGGGTAGAAGCAGGGAGAGCTGGTGATGGGGGTCTGAGTAGCAGGGGTGGGTGGTAGGCTGTGGATTTCCATTCTGCTTGAAGTTAGAGCCAACAGGACATGCTGCTGGTTTGGATGTGGAATGTAAGAGAGGAGTCAGCGACATAGCAGGGTTTGAGCGGAGTAATTCAGAAGGCGGTCTGGAGAAGGGGATCCAGGTAGACAGACCTGTGGGCTCTTGTGGAGACATCCAGGTGAGGCAGGTGCCTGACCCTGAGCACGGCACAGAGCACGGAGGAGGGACACTGGAGACTGGGCCCCAGCCATGGATAGGGAGAGGTAGGAGGCAGGGACCCAGGGGAAGGGCAGACTTGCTTGGTGGGACCCGGGAGGGAGAGTGGGTTGGGGAAGGCGAATGGTGGCCTGGGGAGGGGGGCAAGCAGGGTGAAATCCTGTGGGTCAGGCATTTGGGGCTTCCCTGCGGGGGTTCCACGCCCTGGTGAGAGTATAGAAGCCCCAGTCTCTGGGTGGCGTCTTTAGTTCAGAGGTCCAGAATGTTTGAGAAACAGTGGGGAGATGGTGGAGACAGGAGCCCGGGGGATGGGAGAAGGGAGACGTTAGAGAGGTTTGCTGCCTGGGGAGGGCTTGGAAGGTCCGCTGGGCAGGTGCTGGCGGTCTTGGGAAGGCAGTTTCCGGAGCGGGAGCCGGTGTGGATGCTGCAGGAGCTCATAGGGGCTGGCCGTGCCGGTGGGGAGCACCAGGGCGCGTGAATGAGGATGACTTGGGGCCTCAGGGTTGCAGGAAGGATGCAGGATGAAAGCAAAAAGAAGCCCAGCTCCCACTCGCCCACCTGGGAACTGCCCCCAAACCACTCACAGTGGGACCCCAACCTAAGCTGCTGTCTCCATCAGAGCCCCTGTCAGGGTCCTGGAGTCCCCCAGTGAAGCGGGGGTAGAGCTTCCACAAGAGAAATGCGTTCTCTCGTCCTCGGGAGGCTGGAGGTCCGCGGTCCAGGCGTTCGCAGGGTGCCTCCTTCCCAGACTCCTGCCTCCGCCTTCACGTGGGGTTCTTTGGGTCCGTCTACATGTCGATGTCCCCTTTCTGGAAGGACACTGGCTGCATTGCATCAGGGCCCATCCTGCTGACCTCAGAATGACCTCTCAAGACCTTATTTCCCAAGGAAGTCACATTCCAAGGTCCTGGAACTGGAACTTGGGGACCCGTTCAGCTCACGGCCACTGCTGTCATCGTTGAAGATTCGCGGGCACTGAGGCACACACAGGGGCTCGAGGGTTATTCTGAGGGACTCGGAAGGCTGGGGACCCTGCTGAGAGGTCACGTCGCCCTCCCTGAACCCTGGGAGGATGGCGTGTCCTCGCTCTGCCCTCCGGCTTGTCACTGTTGCGTGGAGACAGGGACGGCCTCCCCACCCGGGGTGGGACTCGGCGTGCGGGAGGTGCCCTGGCATCGGCACTGCGGGGGCCAGGCGTCACGTGCAGGGACCGCATGGGACATCACACATGCAAAGCTGCAGCCAGCCCAGGACGCAGGGATCAGTGCCTGTGTCCTTCCTAGAGATGCCGCCAGGCCAGGTCAAGGGCTTGGGGACACGGAGGGGGGATGCTGCCGGGGACTGCTGAGTGTGTATGTAAGTCTCTGGCACATGGTGAGCCCTCAGTATGGCCGCCATCACCCCCGTTTTACAGATGAGAACACTGAGGCTGAGGGAAGTTCCGAGCAGGGTTTAGTCTTAGCTCAGCTGACTTTGGACTCTGCGCCCTTACCCACGACCTGGTCCTACATGCCACGTGGCTGCCTTCCGTTCCTGGCGGGCAGATGTTTTAGGCATTATCTTCCCCACGCTCTGTCCCCATTTTACCCTGTGAAGTGCTGGGTAAACTGTCGAGGGCTAAACAAGTCAGAGGGGGTTGCTGTGTCACAGACCTCAGGGGACTCTGTCACCTTGGAGTAAGAGTGCACCTTGGTTCCCACGAGCCCTCCGTGTTGTGAGCGATGGTGGAAACTGTGGGGAACCAGAAGGAGAGGGGAGGCTCAGGGCCACTGCCCAGAGAGCGCAGTCTTGCCGCCTTGGAGCGCGTCCTTCCCACCCCGGGCACACTGTTTCTCTGAGCAGCCCCCATGCCCCCTGTTTCCATCTGTGCGATTTTACCAGATCCTTGGGCGGTGGTGGAGACTGGACTCTGCCTTCGTTGCTGGTGGCCACGGCCTGAGCCCCTCAGTGGGGCACACTGCTCAGTCTGAGGGTGCTGGGCTTGTGTCGAGGCTGCTCGTGGGGCACGGATGGGACCTGGGCGCCCCGCCCCTCTCTGAGAAGGATGGTGTGATACCCATTGTCAGGGTGCACAGATGGCCTCAAAGTCTGACAGCATCTTGATTTCCCTCTGTCCCCGGCCACAGGCTTGTCCTGGTCATGGCACTGCCAAGGTGCCGTCCTGCCCACGGGGTAAGGGAGGGGGTCTTCCTTTGGGGGGCACTGTGCGGGTGCCCAGGTACGCTCGCATGCACTCCTCACCGCAGCCTGGAGGGGGCACTGTGCTCTCCTGTTTCAAGGGGAGCACCTGCTACTGGTCACAGAGCTAGGGACACGCGGGGGCCGGGGTTTAAACCAGGCAGTTGCCCTCTGAGTCCCCATGCCTTGCGGCTTTGGCTCTCTGGGGCCACTTTGTCCTCTTGTCTGTCCACACCTGGGTGGTTCGGATCCTGGGGCGGCCTGGGGGGGGGGAAGGGCGGGGACTATGGTATCCTGGTCCTGCTCATGAGGAAACCCGGCTGAGTGCTGTCAGGCCTGGGCCACCCCTCCCCATCCAGATCACATTCTCCTCCCTCCTCCTCCTTCCTCCCTGGAAGGACCTGGAAGGGCACCGGGGACTCTCACGGGGCAGAATCACCATGTCCAACCCCACTCAATCCACAGATGGGGAAACCGAGGCTCGGATCCTCTTAGATCCTGCCGTTTCTGTTTGCTGGCTGACCCGTCCTGGAAAATGTTCTATTCCCCATGGAGGAATAGATATGCAATTTACCAATAAATCAGTCCACACATTGGGAGTGTGGACTTGAAAACATGGCAGTCACAGCGAGCATCTGGGGTCTTCCAGCTCCCTGGCAGGGGCGGTGGTGGGCTCAGGACACAAGTCCCAGCTCCTGCCACCTGCTTCTGCTTCCCGGCCACCTGCCCCCCACCCCCGTCCCCCGCTCTGGCTGCTTCCCAGGTGAGATGAATCCTAATGACTAAAAAAGTTGCAATTGTGAAACTATTTAAACAGGGGAAACAATGTAACTTATCCTTAGCCACCCAGGGATATGAGACAGATGTGGACATTTGGCATGTGTGTGTCAGATTTTGGGAAGAAATGAAACACTGCAGGTACAGCAGAGGCATTTCCTCCCCTGCTCCCGCCCTCCCCTCACGTGACCTCAAGGATGTATTCAGTTCTCCTGCTTGTTTGCACAGTTCCAGCGCATCTGTCTGTGTCCCTAAACAGAGCATGTCATCGTGTCCTGTGCCGAACCTTCTCGGCTGGTTCCGTGACGGACATCTCTGCTTGTGGCTTGCTCTTCCCCACTCAGCGTTTCCCTAATGACAGGTGGGATGTCCCTTTCCCTTCGGAGGGGCACTCTGCCTGGTGTTCCCCCCACCTTTTTGCTATTATAGCAAGTGCCGTGGCCACCGTCCTTGTGAGGTCTCCCGGGGGCACGTGCTCCAGTGAGCAGGTGTGTTTCCCCGGGAGAACCCGCTGGGATCTTGGAGCGTCTCCTGAGTCACTCGGTGTGGCCAGGTTGTGCTGGAGCCCTGTGCGGGCCGGGCAGAGTGGAGGGGTGGACTGCACAGGCCTGCATTCAGAGGGAGGTGCCTGCCTGCCTGCCTGCCTGCCTTCCCTCCCTTCTCTCCTGCCCTTTCCCCCTCCGCTCCCTGGGCACCTTTGCAATATCATGGACTGTGGGTTACTGTGACCCGGGGTTTCCCTCAACAGGTGATGCGTGTGGCATCCATGTTCAGTAAGGGCTGGATGTTGACATTTGCTCATTGAATCCTTTGTGCCATGATCTGTTGACTAAGCCCCTAGCGGTCATGTGGGCAGGCTCCGCGCTGGGCTAGCTGGAGCCTCCCACCACCTCCTCCTCTGTGCCCCCTCCTCCTCCACGCCCCTCCTCCTCCACGCCCCTCCTCCTCCACGCCCCCTCCTCCTCCACGCCCCTCCTCCTCCACGCCCCCTCCTCCTCCACGCCCCCTTCCTCAGCTCGCCCTGGTGGTCAGGCTTCTTGTCTCATGTAGTCTTTGGCCTGGAGATTCCCTCCAGTTTTCCAGGAATCCAGCGGCCTCCGCCTGTGGTCCTTCACCAACCAGACATTCCACCACACCCAGGGGTCCCCATGGGAGTCTCGCCCTGGCCCCCAGAGGTGAGCTGTTTGGAAAGGAACCTGGGGCCAGGCAAGAGGAAGGGGCGGGAGCTGGGGAAATATCGGGAGATTTTTGATCCTTGAAACTATTAAATACCATTCACTCTCCCCCTTACCCCTTAAATGACCCAACGAATGGGGCCCGTGGGACATAGGGGACATGGCATCTTCTATGGGATGGAGGGCCTTGAGGTGGATGCGGACAGAGCCTGTGGTGTGGATCACACCAGCTGTGACCTCAGGCCTGTCTGCCCATCTCTGTGCCTCAGTTTCCTGTGTGTGTCTGGTGGGAGTTGATGGGAGGTCTTCTCTGACTCACAGGGAAGTTGGCCTGGAGATACCGAGTCCCCCAGGGACACACTAGTGGGAGGGATTGGGGAACCACGTGTGCCCTGCCTCAGCCCCCACTCCAGCCCTTCTGGGGACCCCGCGGCTCCAGAACCATTTCGCCTTCATGTACGAGGCTTCTGGTAAGACCGCCACCTCCTCATGCTCTCTCAGGGGTGGGCTGGTTCGCTGGACCTGCACGTCCAGACCTCCCACACCAGGTCAGAGCCCCAGCCCCACAGCCCCCAGCCCCCTGGCCTGGAAGCCCCCAGCCCCCTCTGTGGTGCTCACCACAGCTGAAGATTTCTGCCCTTAATGATCCCGCCAGGTGGGCTGCCTCTCCTACAACAGATGTGCATCCGGGGCTCTCCTGACTTGTGCTCAGCATCTAGAGGGGGCCTGGCACATGGGCGGTGTTCATCAGCCACGGTGTGAATGAGTGAATGAAGGATTGAGGGAATGAGTGAATGGGTAAATGACTGAAGGCACGAATACAGGAAGGAACGATTGAGTGATGAATGAATGACAAGTGAGGAATTGAATGAATGATGGAGTGAGTGAATGCATCAATACACAAATGATTCATTGAGTGCATGAGTGACGAATGGATGAATGAGTGCATGAACAACTGAGTGAATGAATGAATGAGTAAGTGAATGAGTGAGTAGATGAGTGCCTGAATACATGAATAAGTGAGGGGGTGAGAGAGTGATGAATGAATGAAGTGAGGAATGAATGAGCAAGTGAGGGACTGAATGAATGATGGAGTGGGTGAATGAGTGAGTGAAAATAAGTGAGTGTGCAAATGAAGAAAGTGTCCTGAGGCTCAGAGTCAGCTCTTCCGCAGACAGGCAGCGGGGCTGGGCAGCTGGAGGCCCCCCACAAACCAGCCCCTGCCTGCCCCGGGCCTCTGTTTCCCTATTAGGGAGTGGGGAATGGCCTCCAGGTTCCATCCCCTCCACCTCTGGCAGATGGCCAGGGCATGCGTACTGGCCCGGGGCAGGTGTCGGGAGCCCCCAGCTCACTGGTCCATCTGTCCGCCATCCTGAGGGTCATGGGCCAGCGAGGGGGGACCCGGCGTCCCCCACGGGTGGGGCAGGCCCTGCTGGTGGCAAGGGCATCTCAGGGTGGGGGTTGGGGTGTGTGTCCCTGTGCCAGCCAGTGAGATGGAGGGACAGAGATGGAACAGTGAGACAGGGAGACCTCATGGCCCTCACGCCCCAGGGGTGCTGGTGTCCCCATGTCACAGCCCCGCGGGGCCCGGCCTTCGGTCCGCCTCCTGACTTGGGGTTACGGTCTGTGGGGAAACAGTGGGTGCAGGCCACCCTCCCTCCTCCATCCTCCTCTAGGAGCGGCCCGACAGGCTTGGATCAGGCCCCCTGTCACTCTGGACCTCACTCTACTCATCTGTAAATGGGGTCTGCTGCACACAGGCAGTGTGGGTCCTCGGAGCTGCTCTCCTGGGGCCTGATCCTGGTCCGCCGCACCTGCTGGCGTCGACTTCGTGGCTAGAGGAGTTCCTCCTGTGGCCACCATTGTCAGAGTCCTAGGAATTGGGACCCAGCTCGGGGCTGGGGGCAAGGGTTCCCAGGGGCGCGGGCTCTGGAGGGACAGCACTGAGAGATGCCGTGTCCTGGTCAGCACTGAGGTGCACAGAGTTTAAAAGGACCCCCTCTCTAAAACTGCCCAGAGTTGTCTTTCCCTTGATGCACCACACCCACAGTCCTGCTGAGCCTTGCTTCTGCTCGGCCTCCATCTGGAAGGTTCTTCCTCTCCCCGCTCCTCTCTGCCCGCAGAGGGGCTCCCAGCCCTGCAGTTTCTGACCCCACCCCCAAGCTTCTGTTGGGGATTTGTTCTTGGCCTGGACTCCTGGACTGCACACTGGGGTCCTCAAAGGCGGGGGGCAATGTCATGGCCACCTCTTTATCCCCAGTGCCTGCCAAGTGATTTGCCTGCTCTGCGCCTCAGTTTCCACTTTTGCAAAATGGGTTAATTATAGGACCCATCTCCTGTAAGATGAGAATGAGTTAACATAGGGAAGCAGCCCCGAGCAGCGCCTGGCCCATGTTTAAGGGCTCGGCCCCCGTCGCTGTGTTAGTTTCCCAGGGCGGCCAGAATAGAGCTCACGGGCTGCATGGCCCAGAGACGGTAGTCTCCCAGATCTGCAGGCTGGGAGCCCCAGACCAAGGTGTCGGCATGGTTGGTTCCTTCAGAGGCCTCTGTCCTGGGCGTGTGGCTGGCTGTCTCCCACTGTGTCCCCATTTGTTTCTGGGTCTGAATCTCTTCTTACAAGGACACAAGTCATAAGGGGTCTGGGCCCACCCCAACCACCTTAGCCACCTTACCCTCTGCTTTAAGGAACCCACCTCGAATTACAGGCGCATTCTGAGTGCTGGGTTAGGACCTCAACATATGGATCGTGGGGGAACCCAATTCAGCCTGTAGCATCTGTGGGTTGATGAATGAATGGATAGAGTTCGGCAGGTGGGTGCTTCCTTTCTGCTCAGGAAATCTCACATGTTGGGGGTCAAGCCCACAGCTTAGGGGTCCTAGGAGCTGCTGCACAGAAGCATTCAATACTGGTAATAGGGGGAGCCTTGTGTGGAAGCTTCTAGATTATAAACGCTCTCATATCCCTACCCCAGTTTTGGCTCGACGGCCATCTTTGATGAGAAACCTACCCTTGGGAGCCCACCGCTCCATTCCAGGGTCTGTTCTCAGAGACTCCACACCACCGACCTGGGGCATGGGGACAACGGCACCTGCTCTTGCTGGGCCCGAGTCAGGCCAGTTTGGAAGTGAGCCCCTGGTCCTGTCCATCCAACACTCACTCATTCATCCATTCAACAAACATCTCCTGTGGGTCTAGTGTATGCCAGGCACTGTATGTCCAGTGTATGCACAGGTCCCTGGGCACTGGGACCAAGAGGACACACAGTTCTCATCTGTATTTCATAGAAGGTGAAGCTGAGGCTCAGAGAGGCTCCCTCACTTGTGCAGGAAGGCAGAAAGAAGGGCCTCTCTGGGCCATGCTCTGTCACATGAATGCCGCCCCCGAAAGCCTGCCTTTTCTCCTCCCTTCCATCACCCGGGACTGTGCCATCCTTGGGGCTGCTCTGGATTGTTCTTGTCTTTGGGGGCCTGCCTCCCCCCTCACCCAGTGCCTCTGATACATCTCGGGCTCCTGGGTAGGGTGAGACAAGGTCCCAGCGTTCCGTTGCACCCAGTACGCCGAGTTCTGCTCCACGGGGACCCACTTGGCACCAAGCAGCAGACCCCTAGCTGTGGCCATCACTGCGAGGCCTGCATGCACACATTGGAGGCCCCAGTGTGAGGGTCCAGCCCCGCTCGGGAGCACCCCCTGTAGACAGGCGGCTGGAAGGTGTGGCGTGGAGTGACCCATAGGGGTATGACATCCAAGGTGTTTTCCCCTTTGGCTCTACTGACCCAGAGCTGCTTGACGGCAGCCTGGGGGGCTCAGGCCACGGGTGCCCTCCTGCCCCCGTGGGGTCAACTGTGGGCTTGTTGGGATTAGCTGCAGAGAGCCGTGGAATCGTGGAATCAGGATTAGGCAAGTTGAGCGGCACGTACGTGGGAGCTGGCTGGGCGCTCAGATCGGGCAGTAAGTGCAGTTCTGCTCCCAGTCGTGGCCCAGCGTCGGTGGCCGTGACCCGAGGCCCCGGACCGCGCCTGCCAGACACCTGCTGAGTTGGTTCTTGGAGTTTCCATGAGAAAGGACGCCAGGCTTCCACTGAGGGATATGCCCCCCCCGCCCCCCCACACTTTTCCGTAGTTTTCCACACTCTTCTCCCTTCCCACCCCCTCCCACCGGAGAGTGAGGAATGCCCAGGCTGAAGGCGCGGCTCAAGTTTGCCAGAAGCTTCCTCAAGATGCCCGCCCTTCCAGAGAAGTCAGAAAAAAGGAGAGAAGGTGGTGTCAGGCCTGAGGAAGTGAGGGTTCTGTCGGGGGTGCAGAGCTCTCCCCAAATTAGCTTATGCCCCATATCCTGGTCTTCCATGACATAATCTTCACCTTTGTCTGTCACTCGCCTGGAGAGAGCTCGCTCTGCGTCTGAAAGGGGGAGGCCGGGGAGGACCCCAGCCCAAGAACCGACTGGGACCCGAGCACAGGGCCCCGCCCACCGCTCACAGTGGCTGAGCATCTTCTAGTCCCCGCTGCCACCAGGCCATGCCAGGGCTCGTCTGCACGGTGGCCGAAGACCCTGTGATCTCGGGGCTTCTGAGCCCAGGCTGGGTTGTCTATCTGACCCCACAGCCTGGCCCCTCAAGTCCCCTCCAGTTATGACCCAGGCCTCTCTGGAAACTTCCCTGAGGGATGGCCACTCTCCATCGCGCAGGGGTTGCCCTTCTGCAAGCCCCTGGCACCGGCTTGGCTGGCCTGGCCTTATAGCCTGTCCCCCTACCCCCCAGGCTTCTGTGACACAGGGTGGAGAGCAAATGCACCACAGTGGGAAGGACCGGCATTCCCGAGCACCTTCTTACCTGCTGGGCCCTGGGCTCGCCCCCAATGCTCAGTCCTCAGCCCTCTCGATGCCCACCTGCTGTTCAGGCCACATCTGCAGGCTGAGTGACGGCTCAGGCCTTGGGGCTGGCAGTTAGCAGACAGCGTCCCGCTGCTCCCTCCTAGAGGGTTCCCGCCGTCTGGTTTTCGGAGAGCCGGGTCCGAGTGCAGCAGGGGCCTCCGTCCGGGGAGCCCACCTCTAGTCTGCATAGCAATGGCGGCCTGAGAAGGGGTAACCAGACTGACACGGGTCCTGAGTTCACAGAGGTCACCCCAGGCCCCCACGACTAGGACACCAATGTCACCTCTGCTCTGATTCTTGCTCTGCCTGCTTGGCTCGAGGACCAGTGATCTTGAGACTTCCCTGGGGGCTCAGGAGCGTCTTCAAGTAGATTTGCTCTCCGCTGCCTTATCCTCTTCCTTGGAGGCCGGGAGCAGGTGTCATGGTGTGGCCCCTGAGGGAGACACCGTATCGGTCAGCGGGAGGCCGTGGGCTCCAGACTCAGAGATCTGGGCTCAGAGGCAGCATCGGCCACGAACTCGCCAGGCCTTCTAGCACAGCGCCCGACTTCTGGGTGAGCTCAGGGCCTGGGACCACATCTGTGGGTGTCGTGGACTCGCCATTTGGGGGACATGCAGGTGCCTGGAGACTAGTGATTCCTGAGCTGGCTCTCTGCTTCTCCTCGCACGGTGACCCTCATACCAGCAGGGGTGTGTTTCCATCCTCATCGTGTGGAGGGAGGGAGACAGCTGGCCGAGGCGTACTTGCGGATGCCATGGGCTGGCTTCGGGTGACCTATCCCCAGGGTTCCTCTTTCTCCCTGGGTCTTTGAACGGACCAATCCAGGAGGAAGGAAGGGGAGATGGGGCAGCCAGTTGGGGATAAGGCCTGTGAGCCTTTGTCCTCTGTGTTCCAGAACCTTCTCCCTGGCTCTTGTCGGTGCCCGGTGAGGGGAGGTTGCTTCCTGGCCCCTAGGGATGAGTGAGGACCCCCTGTGTGTTCTGTGTCATGCTATGAAACTCCTGCAGAAGCAGAGGAGTCAGGAGGCCCACCTCCTGCTACCCATAAGCAGGCAGGACCCCATCTCCTTGACCGTCATAAGACCCCCTCGTTGTCTCCTCGTCTCAAGGACGCCAGCGCCCAGACCTCCCTCCACAGGGCGCTGCACACAGAGGTGTGGGTTGTCTGGCGTTGTGGTTTCGAGTCGTATTTCCTTGATCGCGAGTGAGTGACGTTGAGCATCTTTCCATCTGTCTGTTGGCCATCTGTCTTCCCTGGAGAAATGCCAAGTCTTTTGCCCATTTTTGGATGGGATATTTTTGTTTTTCTGCTGTTGGGGCCCTGCACTTTATAGTTTATAAAAGACCTTCTACATCCTCAACTTGCACAGGAGACGGGGCAGGAGGTGGGGGGCGGGGCTCGGAGCCCAGGACGCCTTCCTCACTTGTGCGGTGCCTGGCGCGCCCTCCCCTGTGAGGGGGAGCTGATGGGCTAGCCCGGGGTCCCTCTTGGAAGGCAAGCATGTCACCCAGTATGGAAGCCGAGGGGCCGTGGGACTTTGTGTGGGTGGTCTGTGTAAGGAGTTTACCTGCTCATTACAGGTTGGCCAACCAGACCGCCAGTACCACCAAATGTGTCCTCCTAGCTAAGGGCCCCCCGATGTACAGGAAACCAGATAAATATTGGGGCACACTCAGATCTGTAAACATCCGAGCTCATGGGGTGGACATCCCGGCCGCCTGCCGACACGGTGCGGTCCCAGCGAGTCTGGCCCCAAAGCTCTGCTCCGACCGCCACCCTGGGGAACCTCCCCGCATGACACCTGGAGGAGGGAATGGGCTCTCTGATGCCATCAGTCCCTTGTTAGTAGCTGTTAGTCTGTGCGCAAAGAGAAGTCGGGGCTTGGATGTCAAGAGACCCAGTTGTGAATTCTACACGTATCCCGGCTGTTGGACTCGGGGTGGAGAGGGGTGGGACTTGACTTGGCTTTCTTGGAGCTCAACTCCACATATTTTCAGAAGGGGGTTTTAAAAGAAGACACAGCCCATAGCCAGTGCTTGGTAAATGTTTCCTTCCCAGAGCGGAAGTGTGTTCTATGTGTCCCATCTCTGTGGACGGTGGGGCGGCGGGCGGGGGGCGGGGGTCTGGCTCCGGGAACAAGCGGGGGCCCCCTATGAAAGGCCTCGTATGCCATTCTCCACATCCCGTTAGAACAACAGACGCCGGAAGGTGGCAAAGCGATTTGTTGTTTAACTCTGGGAAAAAATTAGATGAGTGATTTGTGCTGATTGAATTTGGAGATCGAGGAGGAATGCAGAACAGATCTGGGGGCCTGCGGAGCCCGCTCCTGCACCGCCCCGGAGCACGGAGCACAGAGCCATGCATACAAATGGCCCCGATTAACTTTCCAGCAGGAGCCTCCCCAGTCTGCATATTGATGTGCACAAGGCTGGCATGAAATCGTTCTCCTAGTTGTCACTGGGAGCCTCGACACGGCACCGTGATCTCCCATGGGGGACGCCGAGCCCCCACGCTGGTGGGCCATGGGGTACGGACTGGAGAAGGGTGGGAGCCTTACTTATCTGGGTTTTGGAAGCAGCTCTGAGCCACAGTATTGATTCATGCAATCCTTCCCTCCGCAAGCATGCCTTGAGCCTCTCCTCTTGACGGGGAATGAGCCAAGAGCCGGGGATGACAGGGCCAACGGGACATAGCCCCATAATCCAGAGCTTTCCATTTGAGAGGCACGAAGCAGACCCCAACGCTTCACTCTCCTGAGGTATCGTAGAGTGGGATGTGCCTCGCAGAACCCGCCTTGCCACTGGTGAGCTGTGGGGCAGCAGGGGAATCGGAGAAGGTTCCTTGGGATGGGCCTCGTGGTTTCTTTTGTACTGGTCATTGAGGGATGCATAGAAGTTCGCAGGGGATAAGGGCAGAAGGGCCCTATAGGGGAGGGCACAGCCTGAGCTCAGGGTCCCCCGAGGGACTTTTAGGGAAATGGGAGGAGATGGGTGGTGGGAGAAAAGAGTAAGGAGCCAGCTGCAGGAGGCCTGGAGTGTGGTTCTCTGTCCTTGTCCTCGTTGGGTGAGTCCTGATGAAGGGGAGTCGTGGGAGTGGGAGGGATTAAAGCCAAGGAAAGCCACGCGGTCCACTTTGTCCTCTAGGAAGGCCTGTGCTGCCTCAAGAATAGCTAATTTTGGGGTCCGTGTTTTTCCCCATTCAAGAGTGGTGAGGGTGGGACAGGGGACCTGCACCCTGGGAACCCCAAGAAACAGTGTCCTGTTACCATTCCCCTTGAGATCAGTGAGCAATGGTCAACAGCACGAAAGCCCATCCTAACTTCACTCTGGAATCCCAGCACACTCAGATATGTCAGGCTCCGGGACCAGAGCGGGCACTGAGGAGGGAGGGTGCACAGGGAAGGGGGGAGGTTGGCAGGCGGCCTCCCTTCCCCCATCTAAAGGCTCCTGAGTCTTGCTGGCTTCGGGCTGAGGTTCGGGGAGCCCTGTGGGGCGTGGCCTCAGGCTCTGGGTGTCCTGGTCAGGCTACTTGACCTCACTGTGAAGGCAGAGCTGAAAGTTCCTGCTGGCAGGACTTCAGAAGCTGCGATGAGGCTTGTTATGAGCAAGGAGGGAGGTCAGCCGTCCCCGTGCTGATGTCAGGTGAGAGAACCAACCGTCTGTGGACCCCGGGTGCGCAGGCAGCCCCGTGTTGGAGGCTTTTCGGCTCAGCAGACGTGTTCTCTTATGTTTAGCCTTGAAGGGACCCGAAGGCATGAATATTTAATTGCAGTGGAGACGACCTAACTTTGCACTGCTCATACTCTGCTTTTTTAATTTAGTGCAATAGGATGAGTCTTGCAGGATTCTTCACCAGGCGAAGCACGTGCCATGCGGGCTGCGGCCCTCAGCTGTGTGCCGCTCAGGGTGCCGGGAGGGAAGGCAGGAGGCAGGAGACCCCACACTGGGCACAGGATCTGGAGTGCGGCTGGGCAAGGCTCTCTCTCGTTTCTGCTGCTTGGGACGTTTGTGGGGACACGTCTGCCCCCTCCAGGGAGCTGGGCTAGAGATGTGAATGCACTACTCCCACCATTGGTTCTTTTCCTTCTTTATAAAAACACAGAGTTGTTATAGAAAACGTTGAAGAGGAGAGGATGGCATGGAATCTTCCTCACCATGACTTCATGCCTATTAGCAAGGCAATCTTCAGTTGGGTTAAGAGATACTCCGAAAGCAAATCGCACAGAAAGCTTATGTAGTCATTGGTCTTGGGTTCCTGTTAGAAAAATCCTGAGACGCAGGTTCTCTAACCACTCCCATTTTGCAGATGAGGAGACTGAGGCTCAAACAGCCCAAGCAATGTGTGCCAGGGCAGCAGGCCAGTGGCAGGGCAAGGATAGGAGCACAGGGAGTAGACTGCTGGCACCAGCTTGATAGAAATTTTTTAAAAAATGGCCCCAGATCTTACAACCAGAAAACAACCACTATTAGCATGGGTACCTTCCTCCAGGCAAGGATGATGGTGATGGTGCTGGTGATGGTAATGATGGTAGAGATGGTGATGGTGATGGTGATCATGGTGATGGTGATCATGGTTATGTTGTTGGTGGTGATGGTGATGATGGGGGCGATGATGGTGATGATGGTGATGATGGTGGTGGTGATGGTGGTGGCAGTGATGGTGTTGATGGTGATGGTGGTGATGGTGGTGATGTTGATAGTGATGGTGGTGATGATGGTGGTTGTGATGTGGTGATGGTGGTGGTGTTGATGGTGATGGTGGTGA
>PITA01027894.1:0-20214 GCA_004023965.1 Spilogale gracilis | reverse complement strand
CTCTATCTTCACATGTCCAGTTCTGCGGAGCTGTACTAGCTGGGGGATTTGTGTATGTATCATCTTTTCTAGAACACGCACCTACTGAGGTCATTTCCACATGCCTTGAGAGCCTCCCGTTAGAAGCCCGACTCATATGTCTATTTAAATGCCCTCTGCCTCCCCTTTGGCGCACTTCCACCCCTCGGGGCCCATTGTGGCCCTGTGACTTTAGCCAACGGCATGAGGAGATACATGGGGTCATTCCTGGACAGCGCGCACAAGGGCCGGGCTGGCTACTTGCCGTCCCTTCGTGGCTGTGTTCCCTTGTGGCGGAACCCGTGCCCACTTGGGCTCTGGGACAGCAGGATACCCCCATGGTGGCCCAGAGCCACTGAGGCTTTGGGAGACTGAAACTCTCGCATACTCCTATCCATCGGGACTGATGGAGGCGATGAGTCATTGCTTCCTTCTGTTCTCTTCTTCCCAGGAAATGTCATGCTTGTTGATGTCACAGTGAGTTTTTTGTGCCTCGAAGCTAATCACCCGGGTACTTCAGTTCTCATCTGATGCATTTTCTCCCTCACCTGTGCTCACTCTCAAAATGAGCTCTCTGGGTTGGATGAAGGGACTTTGGTTCTTTGAATGCTCCTCTGGAAAAGTGACAAATCCTCCAAAATGGTTTTTTGGATGGTTTTTCGATCTCTTTCGCCGAGACAAGTCTAAAAGCTACTGTGGAGACAAGCCTCCTAAACCGTGATGAACGAGTACGCGCTTCTGGACTCCAGGCTGGCCGGCCGGTCACTCTACCGCAGCCGTCTCTGTGTCTTCTCCAGGACACAGCGTCACATACAAACGCTCCTCTGCCTGCCTTTCTGCCTCTGATCTTTCTGCCTCTGATCTTTCGGCTCTTGAGCTCTTTCAAAACCAGGATGTCTCAACCTTGGCAATACTGATATTTTGGGCTGGAGAGTTCTTTGTTGTGGGGCTGTCGGTACGTTCTAGGGTATTCAGCAGAGTCACTGCCCTTCAACCAGCAGGGGCGAGACTGTCCACTCCCCCAGTCATGCCAACCTCAAATGTCGCCCGAGGGTCCCAGTTGAGAACCACTCTATTCTAAACTGAACACCCCCCCCCATATGAAGCTGCCTTTGCTGAAAATGAAAGGCGTCTGTTCTTTGATTTATTATTTACTGAAGGCCACTGACCTGCTATAAATGAGCGTTTCCCACTGTCAGGAGTCACTCTTAACTGCTGAGCATCCATGTGCTCTTTCCCTGATTTCTCCAACAAATGCCCACCGGGCCACGTGCCAAGCATTATTTTGAGAATCAGACGCACGGTGGGAGGAACACGTGTGGCTACTGTGTTCATGGCGCTGATAGCCTATCGACAGAGCTTCTGTGGACCTACTCATGCAAACTTATCGCCGCAAGCTGTAGAGTGCTGTGCAGGAGGAGAGGGCACCATGGGGGTCAGAGGAGAGGTGACATTCAAGCTGAGATGGGAGGAAACCAGCCGAGGGTAGGAGTAGCAGAAGCCAGTGGGCAGAGGCAGGAAGGGCTGATGTATATGAGTCCTCTCCATCCCCCCACATTTGGGCAACATGACTGAGTTATAGGGTTTGAGGGACGGAATAAGGGGTAACATGGTGGGAGAAGTTTCAGGGCCAACGCTGTTGGAGGACACATTGAAACTGTGAGACCCAGAATGATCACGAGCAAAGGCACATGTTCCTTTAGCCCAGATGACATCGGCTCACCCCAGTCCCCCTCCTCCGCTGCCCACCACCCTACAGCCCAGAAGACAGCAAGCCAGGAAGTCATCAGGGTAAGGAATGGCTGAATCAGCCTCATTTCTTGTAACACTTTGCTGAGAAATAGGGTTCCCCTGGTTAAACTAATAAAATTTCAGTAACTGGCCTTAATTGTGAAAGCGCCTAGTTGCTATGAACAGATATATTCTCCTCCACTACACACTCAGGTGTAATCCACAGAACATTTCCATGTGGCCTCTGGGCAATCTCCATGCTATTCTTAATAGTTTGATTTTTTGGTCTATGTCAAGGAGAGCAGGGAATGAATAAAACACACAATATCTTTTCAATAGGGTTTGGTCTATACTGACAGCCACGAAAAGAGGTGCCCATCATCCTTTCCTGCTGTAAGTGCTGTTGGGGGTAGACTGCTTGTGTCCTGCACCGCAGCCCCCTCCCCTCCAAAGATATGTTAATGTCCTAATCCCTGGTCTGTGTGAATGTGATCAGTGAAAAGGGGATCACTCCAGACTGGGCGGTGGGCTCGGGAGAGTGAAATGTGGACACAGAGACACACACAGGGCGGGGGCCATGTGCCGTTGGAGGTGCAGCCATGGGACGCCGAGGGTGGCCAGCAGCCCCAGGAACTAAGAGGAAGGCGCGGCAAGAATCTCCCTTCTGTCATCCTCACACAGAGAGCACAGCCCTGCCACCATGTTCGCGTCAGACGGAGCCCCTCCGGGACGGCGACACAACTGCTGTCATGTACGGCCGCTCGGTTGGTGGTGCCTTCTCATAGGCGCCCCTAGGAGACTCCCATGGTACCTCCACGGAGTCTTGGGTCACCTCCCCCCAAGTGAAGAAAAAAAAAGCAAGTAACCAAGAGGAGTTACGAATCGTGATGAAGTCAGAGAAGGAGCTCCGAGGTCCCTTTGGTGGCAGATACTCAGAACTTCCAAAGCTCAGGTAACTTCTACCCCCCCTTCCCCGAATAGTTAAAGCTTATGGGCATCACACAAAGTACACGAATGAGATCATTTACTGGCTGAACAAATGATGGCAGGTTTCCTTTGCATAGAAGTCCACGGAATAGATAATTTGTGGGAGCCAATTAATCTCGAATCCACAGAAATGGACCACTACGGGTCTTACCACAGGATTCACTTTCTCAGTAGTCCCAGAAAAATGCAAACTGTTAGAGGAATCCATTTGCTCTAAATACCCAGAAGCTGCTCCAAACCAGAGTCGCGGACACGGCTGTCTCCAGCAAGGACCAGTGCAATACTTGTGCTTTTCAGTCCTTACTTTCAGAGCACATACAAAGGAAAGAAGTACAGGTTTTTCGGGTAGGATTTCTAGTTAGAAGTATCAATGGGTGGACCGTGCATCAAACCTCCCAATACACAATCTGCGACGGATGTCTGGTTTCACAAACAGCCTGCGTTACAGAGCGCGTGCTGCGGGAAGGTTCACATGGGAAGGGAAGCACTACCTTGCCTTTGTCGAAGTAGTGAATGATTTCCTGGTAGAGCTGTTCCTTCAGCTGGCCCTGTGTCGTCGCCTGGTACCCGTCCCGCTGGGTGAGGTGGGCCACACACACGTCCTCCGACCACTGAGGCAAAAGGAAAGCACGGGACAGGTCAGGTGAGGCTGTGCCCAGCACCACCCCCGGCCCACCCTTGGTCAGAATGTACCACCGTGACGCCCTATGCTTGCACGTACGTAGGCCATGGTCCCAGGGACACTGGAAATGAGGGCAGAACCTCTGTGCAGAGGCCCCACGAGGAAGGAAACAGGGGGGCAACCCTGGGCCTAGATTCATACAGAAGAGAAACCCAGCAGTTTCTGGAAATCTCAGAACCGTCAGCTTGCTGATAAAGTCTTCGAACTCCCAAGGTGAATTACAAGTGGGGTGATTTAGGGTTGTCTCAAATGAGGCACCCCGGGTGCTGGCCCCCCGTCCCGAGATGCTCAACATTATAATCGACAGTGAAAAAGACACAGAGATCTCACATATGAATCATACCTTTAAGCTTTGCCTTAAAATTAGACCTGTGTATCCCGACTGCAACCCGTTGTTACAAAATCACTAATTATGGAGTTCTCATGGCATAGCTAGATTTCTACCTTCACGGGGGGTAAACATAGAATTTTAGGGGATTTGGGTACATAACTAAAATAATATAAACAAGAGAGTTCCAATCTCCAATAACTTCCTTACAGTTTAAAATCAGTCAAAAAATATTGAATAAAGGGGCGCCTAGGTGGCTCAGTCGTTGTGTCTGCCTTCAGCTCGGGTCATGATTCCCAGGGTCCTGGGATCAAGCCCTACACTGGTCTCCCTGCTTGGTGGAAAGCCTGCTTCTTTCTCTCCCACTCCCCAATTGTGCTCCCTATTTCACTGTGTCTCTCTCTGTCAAATAAATAAATAAACTCTTTAAAAAATATACTGAATAGGGAAGTAAAAATCCCTTTACACCTTCCACTTAAACAATCACCTGATTTCACTTCATTACTAGGGCTTAAGGCTAACGGTTTTATTGCTCTTGTTTTTGACATAAATAACCAAAAAAGATTTTGAGAATTTTTAGTTAATGAACAAGAATGTATTTGTCACCTTGAAGAACAATTTTCGTAACAATACAAATAATGCCTTTCTTTCTTTTTTTTTTTTTCCAAATAACACCTTTTACAAGTTGATCAACCAGCATGAGTTCATGCTGAATGCAGTATTAAAATGTATTTAGGGGAAACTGTGAAACGTCATGGTGTAAAAGATAAGGAGAGAAATCACAGACCATTTGCCACTGAACTAGAAAATCCAGTGTCCCAGAGGAAAAGATAATGCATTGGGGCCTATGGTTCGGGATGTGAAACGCCCTCGTGTGGTCTGTGACGAGCCCTTCTGTGCTCTGTAAACATTTATGTAACTAGGAGAGAGTGGCGGTGAGTGAGCGCTTGGTCAACCCCATTTCAACTTTCCTGGTGAAAGTAAATACCTTCATGTTTGCAAAAATGCCTTAGTACTGAAATTTGGGTTTCTAACAAATGAAAACCTTTAGAATTGCTAGTGATACGGCGGGTGCCAGGTGTGCAAGGGAAATCTCCATTATCCTAACCACAGTCCTTAGGAGAGTTTTACGTGGTGTGAAGTCAAAGGGGGTGTACTGACGACTACTGATGAGGCCCCCAGATGGAGCCTCTTCCTGTTGTCTTTGTAATGGACCTTTTGTTTTTAGGCAAAGGTAAATGCCCACAGTCCAGTGTCTCTATAACAGCCTCTGTAGATTTGTAGCATCAAGAGATGCTAGAGATTTTGGGGTTGGCCCAAAGGCTGGAAGAGTCTGGCTGGAGTTTCACTCCTAATACAGTGGCTTCCTTAATGCTTCTCATCACTCACAGAAATTGCTTAATGCCCATTTTTATGTAATCTTTTCTGGTTTTCTTTCATTCACTTTTTGGTGCTCAAGGAGCTGGACTGATTTTGATAACAGGATTCCTTGAATGAGTAGTCTCTATGTTGAGTCACTCAACTAAATTCTAATTCTCCTAACTATTCTTGTTTATATCTACTTTATAATTTTCCAATTTTTTAAATAAGGATATAATGGGAAAGATGATTTAATTATCACCTAAAGTTTTCAAATGTAAAACTAAAGGTTGTATAGCATTTCCTTCATCCATCCATATGCTTACCTACCCTCCTAGCCATGTACCTACACATTTGGATAAATTTATTTACCCATCCACTCATCCATCCATCCATGTGTCCATCATCCACCAACCTTCCCACCCACACTTCCTTCCTTCTTTCCTTCTATCCATCTACCCACCCATACTTCTATCCACCTAGCCACCCATACTTCCATCCATCCTCCCACTCACCCACTCACCTTTCCATTCTTTAATCCATCCAACCAATCAAGCATTCAAACAACCATCCATCTCTCCATCCACTCACCTACCCACCCACACTTTCATTTTCAATCCATCCAACCAACCAACCAATCACCAACCATCCATCCATCCATCCATCCCTCTATCCATCCAATTACTTACTGAGGGTCTACTCTGTATGATTAACTGGGCTAGAAGGATGTGAGGGAAGAGCATAAATATATTATTGTAAACCAACCAACCAACCAACCAACCAACCAATGTCAAAAGATATGTGCATAACAAAAGAATCGCTGGAACTGAAAATTGTCATGCCAGAGCTGTGCTCGGGAGTAACACTCCAGGAGAATCAGGCAGGGGGTCTCATGTGAACTGATGGATTAAAACCTAATTGTATTAATGTGAACTCTTTGCTAAGATAATCAGGGATGTGTTTCTTCTATCTCTTAGCTGTCCACCTCAGAAAGTCCTTCTTATGGACGACACCCTCCTCTACTACTGAGTCCTGCTGGCATGAATAAGGACCTAGAGAATCTCTACCTCATTGCTAGCCAACGACCCAATGATGGGTGTTTACGATGCTTAGTGATAATTTGCTCTGACATCTTGTTAAATATGCATTCAGGAGGGCCAAGTCTGTCATCAAAATACCTTCTAAATGCCTTTATTTATGTCACTGCATTCAGTCAAAATCCGTAAGATCTTTAATTATAGGTTTATTAAAATTTATTATGGAAAAGTAAGATTTTAAATCATCTTAGAATTTAGAACAACAGAATCATGAAAGTATGGAATAATTTCTATTACCTTCAGAAGTTTTGCATGGAGAAGCAGGGTGTAGGCCGCCTCTGTGTAGTTGTCACACTCTCTGTGTAGGTCACACAACTTGTATAGGTACCTGAGACAGTGAAACGCAGTGATATTCTTAAGATGTCAACACATCATTTGTGTTGAGGATTGTAAGACCTAATATCTACTTTCAACAGTAAACAGTACCTACATTTTCTCTTCACAATGTTCACAGTTCCCAATGCCTTGAACACTTTTGGTGCAGAAACCACTAAGGAAAACCAACAGGAGTAATATATAATAGTATTTTGTAAAAAAATTAAGTCCTCCCTTTTCAGGTTGAAATTGAAGATGGCCCAAGAATGCAGAATTGTACTTCAGGGGTCTCTCATTCCTTTTAATCTTTCCCAGAATTTTTTTCTTACATTTGGAATGAGATCACGAAGTTTGATTGTAATATGTTAATTTCTATTGAATCCAAATACAGACACACCCCAAAATCCAAAAAATTATAAATCCAAAAAATAAAGAGCTTCAATGATCACAGTGAATGTGATCAAAAGAATTTCTCTGCCATAAAGATATAAAGGTTGTTTTTTAATATTGAGTAAGCTACATTTTGGATAAAAGAATCTGGTTGCTTTTGCAAAAGTTTATTAAGTTTATGTGGTATATTTTAATAAAGGAGAAACTAAAAAAATTCCTAGAAATTAAGTTAGAAAATCATGCTTGATGTAATACACACATCATTAAACACTAAGCCACATGGACATACCCTTATTCTGTTCTAAGTTATAATCTCGCTAAATGTTGACACTGGCCCCTTGAAGTGACCAAGAGAGCGGATCCATCATAGCCCACCCCTCTAGAGAAAAAGGCAAACAAAAGGAGAAAAATCCAGCAGATAGTATAAAACATCAGAATATACCATCAGAAGAACAGATTGAAAAAAATACTATCGTCTATTTTTAATACAATTAAAACTGATATCTCATTTGATCCTTTGTTTTACTGTAAAACATGAAAATTGTGCGGTTGTCTCTTTTCAACAGGGCCTGTGAGTTAGTCAAGAGATCCAAAGACCCTGTGAAATAATAATTCATGGCTTTACTCTACGCCAACTAAATATGAGCCCTGAAATGTCTGCCCCGGCATCTGCACAAGGAGTCAGAACACAGCAAACTCAACCTCTAGGATTCCCGATTCCTACAAGAGAAAGCCCTGAGGTCACAAAACAGTTGTTGGCATGCACCTGACAAAGAGCAATTATCATAAACGTGCAGAGGGTATGGACACGCGGGACACCCACATACCTTATGTACATTTCTTCTCGTTCAATTTCTTTGTAGAAATTCTGAAAAATCAAAATACAACACTGTTTTAAGAAACCTGTTCTACAAACGTGTCACACGAGCACTAAACACTCACGGTTCTTCTACTGGTGTCAAGCACAAAGGGACCCAGCTCTTTGGTTTAAGACCATAAACTCACATAAAGTACAAAGATGTCTTACACCGGTGTTCACTTTTTTTTGGGGGGGGGGTTCTAATGTTTCCACATTCTACAATGAGAGGAATAAAACCTACTTTTGTCATTGGGAAGTCACCAGTCTTTAGCTAAATACAGGTATTGCCCCAATGATATGATGTCGTAGACATTCTTACCGTTGTAAAGTCATTAGAAGATGAAAAAAACATGAAGGATCCCAAATTTGGGAGTAAGCATCATCAACATGATTTAAACCACACTGGGCCCTGGCTAGAGCCGTAAGAAAGCAATGTGGTATTCTAGACCTGACATGGCCAATAGCCACAGCTACTGTATGCAAATGTAAAATAAATTTAATTAAAATGAAATAAAGTGTGGGCTGCCTGGGTGGCTCAGTTGGTTAAGTGTCCGACTCTTGACTGCACCTGAGAGTCTCTGATTTTCTCTCTTCCTCTTCCACCCGTCCCCACTGTTCTCCCTCTTTCTCTCTCAAATATCACTTCCCCTGGGAAGCCCTCTGACCCTGGACACTTGTTTGTTGGGAGATTTTTAATTATTGCTTTGATTTCTTTGCTGGTTATGAGTTTGTTTAGACTTTCTATTTCGTTCCAAGTCAGTCTTCATAGTTTATGTATTCCTAGGAATTTATCCATTTCTTCCAGATTGCCTAATTTGTTGGGATACAACTGCTCATAGTATTCTAGTCGTTTGCATTTCTGCAGTGTTGGCCATGATCTCTCCCCTTTCATTCATGATTTATGTATTTGAATCCTTTCTCTTTTCTTTTTGATAAGTCTGGCTAGGGGTTTATTAATCTTGTTAATTCTTTCAAAGAACCAGCTCCCAGTTTTGTTGATCTGTTCTATTTTAATATATTAAAACAGTATTAAAATAATATTATTTTTTCATTTATTCTACATCATTGATTTCTGCTCTAATCTTTCTTATTTCGCTTCTTCTGGTGGATTTAGGCTTCATTTGCTGTTCTTTTCCAGCTCCTTTAGGTGTAAGGTTAGGTTGTGTATTTGAGACTTTTCTTGCTTCTTGAGGAAGGCCTATATTGCTATATATTTCCTTCTTAGGGCCAACTTTGCTGCTTCCCAAAGGTTTTGGACCATCATGCTTTTTCATTTTAATGTGCTTCCATTCTCCCTCTGTTACACTTGCCATGTCCTGAGCACTCAGTAGCCATGTGGGGTTAGCGTTACTGTACCCAACTGTGTAGGTAGAGAACATTTCCGCCATCACAGAAATGCCTATTAGACAGTGCTGATGCAGACCGACCGACCTTGCAAACCACAGCAAAGAAACTAGCTGCCCCTTAGAAGCACCTTCTGTAGTTCAATGCTTACTGATGAAGAAACATTAATTAACAGGTTATAAGCAATGCGCTATTTCCACATATTATAAAATATCTTCTGGGTGAGCATGAAAATTTCTTTCAAAATTATATTTCTTGGGGCACCTGGGTGGTTCAGTTGGTTAAGCATCTGCCTTCAGCTCAGGTCATGATCTTAGTTAGGGTCCTGAGATGGAGCCCCACACTGGGTTCCCTGGTCAGCAGGGAGTCTGCTCCTCCCTCTCTGCCCCCTCCTGCTGTTGCTGGTTGTGCTCTCTGTCACTCAAATAAATAAATAAATAACATTTTTTTTTTTAAAGAAAAAAGGTGTTTTTCTTAAAGTAAACATCTCTATAAACACTTTAAAACCTTTATTATACACAGGACCCCAAAAAGGTGCAGAACACTCACCTAACCAGGCCCAAGGGAGGGTAGGCACCACCACAGCCACTTTCAGTGTGAAATTTAGCACCTGAATACAATGTGAGGACTCTAGGATTAGGGCCTAAGATCATAGTCCATATCATCATTATAACGGACTCCAATTATCCCATAAGATGGAATAAGTTGTTTAAATTCATGAGCAGAAAAAGACACTGCTTCTGAAATTGATCTCTCTGAAAGGAAGTGATAAATAAAAATAGAAAGTAAGAGGGGGCATCTTTAGAAAATGCTCCAAGATTTTCATATTTTTCTGCATCTGAGATCCTCTGGTTCATATGCCATGGCTCAGTAATGAGGATATTTTCAGCTGACAGCTCAGAGGGACGTAACAAAGAGAATCTGCATCAAAGGGAGAGGATGAGCCCTTCACTTCCAGCTCTAACTCACCAGTATTTACAAGCTACGATTTTATACCACCCTATTTTGCACTGGTATTTTTAATCTTTCTCCAAGCTTTTGATCATTCTCCTTTATAATTTCACAATGGGCATATCAGGTGACCTTTATTCTTCTCTCATGGATATGGAAATGTCTTCTATTTCCTGCCTGTGCTTAGTTCTGTTCCCTTCCTAAGACTTCAAAACCTCTCTACGACTGAAGGACGCTCATCTCAAACCCCAGTTTCTATATAAAACCATCGGTTTCTTACGTAAAAGTTCACATTGCCCTGGCGCTCCACTTCTGGGCCCTGCAAGCAGCACCCCGTCCCCTTCCCCATCATGCCCCCTTCTCAGGTCCCTTCTGCACTGGAGCTGGGTCTAGGCCAGGCTCCAGCTCTGCGGATCTCTGGGGATCTCTGCAACCCTTTGGGGACTAGACCCCCAGGGCTAATGTACCACGATGCGCCCACCTTCCAGAACTTACACATTTGTCTTATACTCTGGTTCTGTATTCCTTCAAGATGACAACAAATACTGAGATTTTTAGAATTTTCACGACAGCCACCTTAATTAGCCTTGGAAAAAGTAACTTATGTCTAAAAAAATAACAAGGAGTCTATCACATCTGAGAGAGGGCTATCTTGATGACTGTAAAAAGAGTGGTGACACGCAACCAAATTACCGACCAGTCACAAAAGACTGCGTGGTTTTTAGGGGACAATGAAACTCTACTTCATTACAAATGTGCATTCTGTCCAGGGGCAACCATGACCAATGTGATATAGATGTGTTTCAAGGATGGGTATGTGTAGGGGATTCGGGTCACTGCACAGAGTGACGGCTCGTCAATTATTTAAAAAAATTTTTTTTTAAATGCAAGGAACAGTAACACATTAATGAACCCACCCAACTTAGAAGGTTCCTCTGATTCCACTTAAAAAACAAAAAACAAAAAAAACAAGAGCACTGGCTCTAAAGGAAATTTGGCAATGGGCTTAAAGGGCATCAATAAATCCCATGTTCTTGATTCTATTTTTTAGCTTTAGTATTTCAAGGTTAGTGATGAATGGAGTGCATTTTATACATCACTAACGTATGCTTATATGGTTATTTTCATCTAGAGATGGATATATATACGTACTCGTCTCCATGAAACTCTATTTGTTTCACCAGGAGAAAAGGAAAAAATGGACCAGGAGATAAAAATATATTTATGTTTTTATTTATGTGACGAAATGTGAGCTGGATAGTGAATCTTAAGAGACAGAACATCAGTCTATAAAAAAACCCAGTTCTCTTGTTTCCCTTCAATCCACAGATCTTACTTTTTAACTGAAAGCCTTGTGATAGGTTGAGATCAATCTTGTGATTCCCCAGGAAAAGGCTAAGAATGGAACACCTGACTCTTCGTGGAATGATTTGGCATGTTCCAAATCATTAACTTCTTCTGTCCAAATAAGTTAATGATGTCAGATAATCTTAGGAATGGGGGTGGGCTTCTTGGTTAGAGCCTGGCTAGTGCAAACTGCAGTAACAACCGGTAGGTAACGAGTGAGGCTCCATATGGCAGAGGAGCACAGGTTAACATCAGAAACTGACTGCAGGTGGCATTCCAAGCTGATTTTCTGACCCTGGTTTCTGAGGATAAAAGACCACATCCAGAGCACATCTCCACTAGGTTTCATCATCATCATCATTATCATCATCATCATCATAATAATAATAGGGATGCCCAGGTGGCCCAATCATTAAGCATCTGCCTTTGGCTCAGGTCATGGTCCCAGGGTCCTGGGATCGAGCCCCGTGTTGGGCTCCCTGCTTGGTGGGAAGCCTGCTTCTCCCTCTCCTACTCCCCCTGCTTCTCCCTCTCCTATTCCCACTGAGTGTATTACCTCTCTCACTGTCTCTCTCTCTGTCAAATAAATAAATAAGGTCTTTTTAAACAAACCAAAAAAATGAGACCAAAGCCATTCTTTATTCTGTTACAGTGTTTTGAATTTCTAGCATTTCTTTTTGGTTCTTTCTTAGACTTTCCATCTTTTTGCTTATATTACTTAAATGTTTTTCATAGGGTTTTTCCATTAGAGTTCTTCACATATTAATCATAGTTCTTTTAAATTCCTAGGCTGAAAATTCCAAAACTTCGGCCATATCTGAGCCCAGCTGTGATGCCTGTTCTCTCTCTTCAAACTGCGTTTTCTCCCTTTAGTATGCCTTGTAATTTTACGCTGACAGCAAACATGATGCACCAGGTGAGAGGTATCTAATCTAGTCCTGACTCCAGTGGTGGTTTGTGCTCCAGTGAACTGGGGTTCACTGGACACTCTTGTCTCTCCAATTTGGGGGACAGCAGTTTTCCCCGCAGATCTGAGAAGACAGTCTAAGAAGAGTTGTTGATTTTGGGTTTTCCAGCTTTTTTCTTATGGTGAAGAGTCCAAGCTCCTTTGAAACTGGAAACCAGAAGCTCCATATTTGTATGTTTAGGGGAAAAAAAAACATGCTATAGAAGGTATTTATCATTAGTTGGAACAAGTTGCCTCCCCACAGAAAGGAGGAGCTGAGGTGGCCCATGAGACTTCAGTTTCCAGTTCCTCATGCAAAGCACAAATTCAATATCGACAATAAACTGGACGGAAGGTGAAAATATCTCCTTTTGTTTTTATTTTTGTTTACTTTTATTTTTTATATTTTTTAAAGATTTTATTTATTTGGCAGAGAGAAACAGAGCTAGAGAGGGATCACAAGCAGAGGGAGTGAGAGAGGAAGAAGCAGGTTTCCCACCAAGCAGGGAGCCTGATGTGGGACTTGATCCCAGGACCCTGGGACCATGACCAGAGCCAAAGGCAGACGCTTCACGACTGAGCCACCCAGGCGCCCCTCCCCCTTTGTTTTTAAACCCATTACATCTCTGGTGGTTTTCTAAAGAATGACGGATGGGTCATAGTCCTCTGGGCACAAAAGTCCATTTCCATGAGCTCAGAGGGCCTATGAGTCCATTCGCAGCGGGGAGGATGGAAGTGAAGGTAGAACATCTCCGTGTCATCTAATGACCAGATGGTGGTGTACACACTCCTGAGAAGGGAAGCAGGGAGCAGGAAGCAGGAAGCAGGAGCAGTGTTTTCTCATGGTCCTGCCTTGCCAGGCAGGGGCAATTTGAGGCAAAACCGCTCAGGGCCAAAGTGTGCTTTTCTGGCTCCTCCTGGGAGTGACAGAGGAGGATGACATAGAGAGAGGCAGAGAGTTTTGAAGGTAGTTGTGGGAGTCACATGGTTCGTGACAGTGATGAGGTTGGCCAACCACTCCCTGCAGCGGAGCTTGTCAGCAGGCTTCCCGAAAGCGCACGGCCCCGAGATCCGCACCACGGCGACACCGGGAAGGTGGCGTCCACAGGACCTGGCTGTGTCACAGTGTCAGCAGGTGTGCGAGAGGCCCGTGGATACAGTGGCTGCGTTTACCCAACTCTCTGTTCTCCATGAGGCCACGAGCTAGCCCCTCATGGCTGCTGAAACAAATCATCGTAACCCTGGTGGCTTAAAACGATATATATTCTCTCATAGTTCTGGAGGCCAGAGTCAGAAATCTAGGCGTCACCAGGGCCACGTGCCCTCTAAAGGCTTCAGGCGAGACTCCCACTCCGCCTCTCCTTGCTTTTGGGGGCTCCGAGTGCCCCGTGGCTGGTGGTCACATCACTCCTGGGTCTACCTGCACCTTCACCTGGTCTTCTATGCGGCTCCCTCCCTGTGTCTTATAAGGACCCTTGTTATTGGATTTAGGGCCCCACCTGGATAGTAATTCAGGATGATCTCATCTTGAGACCCTGAACTAAATCACATCTGCAAGGAGGCTTTTTGTCCAAGTGTGGTCACATTCACAGGTTCTGAGGATTGGAAGCTGGACGTATCTCTTGGGGGCCACCATTCCACCCACGACAGGACATGTGCGCAATCTCCTAATGACGAGGCACTCAGACCTGTCATGAGCGAGGGTGCTACCCCGGCAACACAACAGGATGGCTCGTGATTCTGAGCCCAGGAAGAACCACCCGGAAAGCCCCAGAGCGGAGATGATTCTGCAGACTTGTTCACAGCGGAGCTGCAGAACTCTTCTTCATGGGCCCTTCCCCGCAACGGACGAGGGAATGAACAAAGGAGGCTGCGTCCCCCCTCGACAAGCTCCGGGTCCGGCTGCCATGAGGCTTTTGGATTTCCTGGTTCAGTTTCTGGCTCACTGTGAAGACTAGGAATTTAATTAGCTTGCGATTCACTCACCAGCACGTTGACAGTGCAGCTCATGCGATTTTCTTTGTTCTCATCGTGCATGATGGTTCTGTAATCCAGAAGCCTTTCCATCAGGCGCACGACGAGCTTGACGAAAGTTTCTCCTGTCTTGGCGAGGTACTTGTGCTTCCTGCAGTGCTCCAAGAGGCTGAAAAATAATCATGCACACCTTGTTAATCACGCAAAAAAAAAGGAAAGTTGACTGAGGTGCAATTTAAAATATTTTCCATTATTAACACATTTTAATTATTTCTGGGCTACAAAGTTCATTGTAGTCTAATTACAGTCTCTTTGTCTCTATTCTGACATAAATCCTACTGTTAATCAACACTTACATTTTATCAAATAACACTTTGTACTGTTCATCTCCTCTGCCTCCTTCCACTTCATGGTCCAGCTTGGTGATGATCTCATTTTCAAACTATAATTAAACACAGGAAGCATAAATAATCAGCATGGCGGATATTTCATTTTAAAACTGAGCATTGATAGTACATAAACCGGTGATAGATCGTCATCAGATATTCAGTTACCCTAAGCCTTTGAAGCCTGACTTCATTTAAGAATTGCCATCCCTGGACCCCTGGACATGTCTGATGATCCCCTGGTATACAGTGGGAATCTTTCATTTCCTTCCCTGGTTAATGGAGCCTAAACATGTATATTCTGATAGCAGGAGCAAGAACCAGAGAAAGAAAGATGGGAAACCGTAGGAAAAATAACGAAGGAGCAACATGAAAAAGTATGCAAACTCCGTCTCCACGAACAAGTACCATCTAAAATAGCTCGGTGGTTCCTGGAAAAGAACAGATGGCATTTCACTTGCCAGCAAAGAGTTCTCTGCAGTCGTAAAACATACGAAGTGGCTCCCTCCCCGATACGGGACCACTTCACTGCCATTCCTTAATGGATCCAGTGAAATAGCTCACTTTGGTCGAAAAAAAATATCAGAAAACACAGGAGGGACAATGTCTCTAGAAGACCAGCAGATGTCTCAAGAAGGTCCATCTCTAGGCCTTCTCCTCGAACACCCCCAAAGCTCCTGATCAGATTTCCAGAGCACAGCCATAGGCAAGGATCTCTAGACCTGTCTCTTGGACCCAAACTCTGTCTCTTGGAGTTTTGGGGAAAACTCTGAATTCTGGAGAGGTACAAATCTCTGGGCTGTTCTCACAGGGGTCGTGAGCCTCGTGGCCGACCAGGCTGGAAATAACGACTTTGCTAATGATGGATCTGGGTGCCCACCCTTGCTGCCCAGTCGCCCATCCCTGGCAGAATTCAGAGCCAACTCCATGTGGGGAGGGGCCCCGAAATTACCCACTGACTTGGGCCAGAGAGGAAGGAGGCCCGTGAGAAAGTTAGTTCCCACAGAGTGGGAGACAATCACACCAAACTGAAAGAAGACAAGTATAGGAGGAATTGAGGGAAACTACAGCTAAATTCAGGGTTCAGAAAGCAAGAACACCCTGCATGTAGGGAAGGGTCTCTAGGATCCCCTTATTTTATTTTGTTAAAGATTTTATATGTTTATTTAAGAGACAGTGGAGTGGGGGGTAAAGGGGAGAAGGGTGAGGAAAAGGGAGAAGCAGACTCCCCGCTGAGCAGAGAACCCAACATGAGGCTCATGACCTGAGCTGAAGGAAGACGCTTAACTGACGGAACCACCCAGGCGCCCCTAGGATCCCTTTAAAAATACACGCTCAGGCAATGCTTTCCTAGGGAAGAATCCCCAAGACTCCCACTATTACCAGGATCCTATAATTATTTAAGCTGTGTGACAGAAAGAACGTCCGTCTCTCTGGGTCTCTTCTAGAACAGTCCGTGGTGTTGATGTTCTAATGATATGAATGTGCTACAGTGCATCCGAATCCTCAGAGAATTAGTTCTGCATTGGAGCTGGGGAGGGCTTCGTAGGTCAGCAGAGACACGGTCCGGCAGATTGCTAAGACAGCCTGGGCTCCCGGCCACGCACGCCGAGGGGTGGGCACACCCCCCTGATGGCTGGCCGCCGGGGCTGCGGGCATCCGGTCTGTACTGAGCACTCCGGGTGTTGCTGCCACTTTGGGAAGCAGCTACCTGTGACCCCCGTGGGGCAGACGGCAAAGGGTCTGGGGAGACCTGGAGGAGCCTCAGGCAGGCACAGAGCTGCCTGACCTTGATCAGGACTTGCTGCCTGAAGCCACAATTTTATCACAGTACCGATGAAGTGGAGGCTTAAACAGGACTCGAGAGGTGTTATTGATTCCTGCTTGACATCAAGGACTTGGCCACATCACGGAACCCAGACCTCAGCGCATACCCTGCAGTTCTCTCCTTGATCTTCCCCGTTGTCTCCTCCCCAAATAAACACCCTCCGTTTGATTCTGTTTGGCCTGAAAGATTCGGGGATTTAGGAACACAGAAAAAAAGGCAGCTCGAGTGAACGGGGAAAAAAGCTTGTTTTATTGTTCTTACCAGAAGCCTCATGATAACGACTCTCCCATAAAATAACAACCTTTTGATACTAATCCACTAATACTTTGCTCCTTACAGCAAAGAATTCCGCAAAAGGTGGGCCATTTGGGAATCAACTACGAGGCAGATCAGCTGCCATGAGCCCAAACGCTGATGCTTCAAGCCAGTCCCATTTCCCGGAGGGGAAGATGATAGGAGCAACATAGAGGATATGGTGAGTGCTGGTTCTTTAGAACAAATAATTGAGGTACAAAATAAAACTCAAACTTCATTAAAACACACGATTGTGGGGGTGCCTGGGTGGCTCAGTTGGTTAAGCAGCTGCCTTCAGCTCTGGTCATGATCACAGAGACCCGAGATCGAGTCCCACATCGGGCTCGCTGCTCCGCGGGAAGCCTGCTTCTCCCTCTCTCACTCCCCCTGCTTGTGTTCCCTCTCTGGCTGTGTTTCTCTGTCAAATAAATAAAATCTTTAAAAAAAACCCCATAAAAACACATGATTGTATGCCACACGTTTAATAAGCATACAATGAGGAAGGCACACAGAATGCAGGAAAACATGCTTTATCAACATACACACAGGCATTTCAACTGTTCATCCTTAGTTAACGGGTGTATTTGAACTTGGGAGTCTACTTTATGGTAATGACATGTTTTCTCTGCTTCCACATACACCTAGCTGTCACAAACAGGGGCAATAAGGAAACTCCAGCTCCTTAACTATGCCGCTTATCAAATTTTGACTGATGAATTTAATGTTTCCTAAAATGAGCAGATGAATGATAAGTAAATCAGAAGAACACAGCTGATTCTAATTTTACTAACCTCTAAACTAAGTAATTTGCACAAACACCTGGCAACCCTATTCCGTTTATCAGCAAGGATTCAGTACCCCAGATCTGCAGCCCAGCCTCTCATTCCAGGGTCTGCATTTTTTTTTACAGAATATACCAGAATCAGTTTGTTAGCGTGCTGCGAACCGCTATCATCATCAGAACTCAACGATCCTGCCCAAATAAACTGGAGAAAGTCCATTTGCTGATAGAGCAGAGCTGATTTTATTAAAAAGGATGTTATCAGACTCCTAAATGCATGCCGTCTGCTAACGTGCAGGAGGATTCTCCACGGTTAGGTCACAATTAGCCAGGGTTTATGGTGCTGCTCAGAAGGTGGCAAGAGCTCACTCATGTGATAAGCGAAATCATTATGCTTTTTCTCTTTTCAGAATCACCGGTATCACTACAAAAATATCCACAGGGTGTCCAAGTTAAAATGCTGAATGCTACCAGCGGCCCCCTAAGAATACGAAACAGAGTCCGTGTATACACGGAGGGCTTTCTGGAAGGCTGCGGTAAAGCTACCCATGGTAGGGCAGAGGGCTACACTTGCAGGGGTATTGACAGCGTTGTTAATTCACTTAGCTTTGAAAGGAACAACTGCCTTCAACACTCGACACCACAGTTAACCACGGGTTACTGGCTCTAATTTGAGGGATCATGGAGTGAAGGAGCTCAGTAGTGGAGAATCCAAAGGCTAATTCTATTTAGTGGAGAATGCATCATTTTTCTTGGTCGTTAGACTGACCATGCCCACTATAATGCATTTATAAATGTTTGGAACCAGGCCTGCATTTTCCAGGCATCCACGGACACATAAATAAGAGACCTGAGCTTATGTCAGAGCAAGGGAGCTGGATCCAGATGGAAGGGTCTGCACAGAGAATTCACCACGCTGATAAAGTGCTTGGAGCTTATCAAGAAGGGGTGAAACCTGAAATCTAGGCACACGGTCTTCTGCATACATTCGCAAAAGCACCTCTAGACTTTTCTACAAAAAGCTTTAATGAATGTGCTCTTTGTCCTGTCGTTCAAGAAAATGTGCTCACAGGTGTTAGACGTAGGATCATGATTTGAGAGCACTCCCTGGTCTCAAAGAGCTCCAAGGAATCAGATTCTCAATTTCTGAACTTCCAGAAGGAACCAGACCGACCCATTAGGACAGCAGAGCCATGTCCCCTCTCATCAGTGGGAACAGGAGGGGTGGGAGGGAGAACGTCACTGAACTGTGCCCGCAGCACTGGGCAGGGAGCAGCCTGGCCCTCCCACACCTCTGGGCTCTGTGCTCACTTGGTGACATCCTAGAAGTGACTGAGTCCCCCTAGCTGGTCACAGCCTCTAATCCCTCCGCTCACACACATGAATATCTTTCTGTATATTGCATTCCCCTCGCTTAACTGCTCTGTAAACTTAAATACAAGGTTAATCTCCGGCACTCCACATCTTACATTCTAAAATCCCCACATCCTTCCAAGTCCAAGAAGAAGACTGTTCACTGACCTTGGAGTTTCGACCTAGAGCCCAAGAGCCTCAAGGCTGGGAAACTGTCCAGTCTGGCTGGCCGCCAACACCTCAGACGGGTATGGCCACTCCCCATGTCCACACCACACACACGGACAAGAGGCTTTTGGGCTACATTCAGTGATCCTGGACTCCAAGAACGTGCTCTCAGAGTGAGTCCTATTTAATCTGGTTAAAAGAGATACAGGAATGTGGGCGGCTCTCTGCTGGAGGGCTTCGAAGAACAGAATTCAAGGCAATCAGAACTCTAGACTCTAGGGCTTTCATTTCCAGGATCTCTCAGACTCTTGGGTCTGTGATTCAATGAAATAAAAGCTTAGTTCTTGGGGCGCCTGGGTGGCTCAGTCGTTAAAGCATCTGCCTTTGACTCAAGTCATGATCTTGGAGGGATCGAGTCCCACATCGGGCTCCCTGCTCAGCGGGAACCTGCTTCTCCCTCTCTCACTCGCCCTGCTTGTGTTCCCTCTCTGGCTGTGTTTCTCTCTGTCAGATAAACAAATAAAATCTTAAAAAAAAAAACAAAAGCCCAGGTCTTGTGCTCTATGTGCCCTTTCAGGACCCCAAACAATATAATTAAGTAGTATTTTGAAATCGAAAGCAAAAATAAACCAACAAACAAAATTCCAAAGAATTAAAGAAAACGCGGGATAAAATCACCACTGAACTCACACGCACGGACACTGCAACAATCCTGGCTCTCCCGCTAAGCGGCACAAGCTGCCGACATCCACTTGGGTTATTCAATTATTTGCTTAGGGTTACCAGCACAGGCCATAGAAAGAGATTATCGAAACAGACCTCAAAACATTGAAGACGCCAAGATTACTCATGTTCTATCAGTGTTACAACTAAATGGGAATTTCTGGAAGCGGTGGAGGATTTTACTGACCCTCACAAAGATGACAGAAAATAGCTCCATGATCGAAAATACGATTTTGCTGTGGAGACTTTTCCATTTCGTTTTTATTAATGGCATACAGCCGTACTGTCATCTGCCACAATTCTCAGCTATTAGTTGTTTTTCCCAAAAACATAACAAATGGAATTCTTTAAAA
>PITA01027893.1:0-20205 GCA_004023965.1 Spilogale gracilis | reverse complement strand
TTAGAGATAAAGGAAGTTTCCAAAGGAATTTTTATACTTTGACTTAACAGGATCCTGGGGCGGGGTGGGGGGAATGTCAAGATAGGATTGCTTGAAGATTGCCTTTTGCTGTTAGCAAAGTATTAACATTGAGGCAGTTGAGTCCCTAGAGGAATGTCAACTCTGCCTGTTTCAAGGACTTATGAATGGGCTGTAGGTAGTATGAAATTTAATAATTTTTCTTCTGCTTTTGTTTCCCACGAAATGTTACCAAGGAGCAAGGGGAACAAAGAACTGACAAACAATCTTGAACTAAGGTATTCTCGTGCAAGTCTATTCACTATTTTTCCATGTTACTCTTACTGTGCTTTGTCTAATACAGCCTTATACTATTCATTATTTCAAGATTGTATTCCAGGAAGCCCCACTAAATTAAAAGCTTCTTCAAGGAAAATTGTTAATCTTACAGCTTTTGGGTACACTAACACACTGAGTACCAAAGTGTTGAGTGCACTATAGGTGCTCTTCAATAACTTAATGAATGTAATGGGCTTGCATGTATGTAGTGCCATGAAAATCCATATGGCAAACCCATAATTTCCAAGATAGTTTTTTTTTTACTGTCTGAAATAATTCATCAGAGGTTCTGATAAGCAGACTTTTTTTTTTAAGATTTTATTTATTTGACAGAGAGAAACACAGCCAGAGAGGGAACTCAAGCAGGGGGAGTGAGAGAGGGAGAAGCAGGCTTCCCGCCGAGCAGGGAGCCCGATGTGGGACTCGATCCCAGGTCTCTGGGATCATGACCTGAGCCGAAGGCAGTCGCTTAACCAACTGAGCCACCCAGGCGCCCCGATAAGCAGACATTTTATCCCTACCCAAAAAAAGTATATAAACCACACAGAATTGGGTTTACTAAAACTAAGTTTGAAACCTTTAATATATTGATAATGCTGTCTATACAACAATGCCAGAAGATTTCTGCCTGTCAAGCTCAAGGTGTTTGTAGAAGAAACTTCTGCCTTTCTTACAGATGTTGGCAAAGGAAAGTTTACCAAGTGGCAGAAGTTATTGCAAAGACTACTTAGAACGTTACCAACCAACTTAAAATTCTCCAGAGCCAAGTATTTCTCCCCCCCCCCAGGGGCTTAAATTCAGAAAGTATTGTGATAATTAGTAAAGATGTATTAATTAGTATACAGGTACTGTAAAATGTACCTTTACAAGAAGTGTAAAAGGTAGAAAAGAAATCAGTGTACTAAGAAGTACAATATAGGCAGAATTAATCAGGAAATGACCTACAAGTGTGATTTCATGGAAGGGAGAAATTTAATTTGATGAGTAGAAACAGAGAAATTGTTCTAAGCTAACAGAGACTTGTTAATTTACTAATAATTTACTAATAATTATTAAATTAAATGTCTTACATGTGCAAAGAAATCAAGCTTTGTAAAGAAAGTAAGGTGGCGCCTGGGTGGCTCAGTTGATTAAGCGACTGCCTTCAGCTCAGGTCATGATCCCGGAGATCCGGGATCGAGCCCTACATCAGGCTCCCTGCTCGGCAGGAAGCCTGCTTCTCCCTCTCTCACTCCCTTGGCAGGAAGCCTGCTTCTCCCTCTCTCACTCCCTCTGCTTGTGTTCCCTCTCTGGCTGTGTTTCTCTCTGTCAAATAAATAAAATCTCCAAAAAAAAAAAAAAAGAAAGAAAGAAAGTAAAATGCATGAACTCCTCTGTAATCTTCCCTGCAGCATTAAAGATCCTACAATTTCAAAAAGACCTCCCTGGAAAGGAATGCCACATACCTTCTCAGTGATATGTTCCAATATTTTACAAAGCTTTCTCTCAGGACCTTCATATTGTTAGCTTAATTCAAGAGGCAGCATAGTGTCCTCTAGGAAGAACTGTAGGCTTAGAAGATTGAAATCGGGCTCGGTCATACATTCTTGGACAAGGCACTGAATTGTCTTTACCTGGAAATTTCTCCTCTATAAAAGGAATGGATGAAACCAAATGCTGTTATATTCAATGAATACTTTCCAGTACTATTTTACCTAACACAGTGACAGCTAACTTCCTGAAATATTCATTTCCTTTCCAAAATAGAAAACCTCAGTATTTTCCTTCCTATGCAGGGAAAAATCCAGTTCCCTCCTTCTGTGTGTTTTTTCCCTTTGAGTCCTTTACTCCTCACACAGAACACTTCATTGTGATGCCTCTGGTCACCAGATTGTAGGGTTTTCTCCCACAACAACAAGCCAGTATCCATGAAACCATCTGGGCGCCCTACGATTTAACTCAATTCTGACACTACCTGGGTAATGTCTAATCCCACAGGTTGGCAGCTCAGTCCCACAAGACTGCCTCAGAACCTCAACACACACACACACACACACACACACACACACACACACACACACACATACTTCAGATGATACCTGTGCTTCTGAACAACTGGCTATAGATCAAAGGATCCAAAGACCCTCTGCTTTCAGTTTGCTTAATTTGCCAGAAAGGCTCACAGAACTCAGGAAAACATCCACTTAACATTTACGAGTTTATTAAAGGATGCAGATGAGCTTGGAAGAGATGGAAGAGACGCAGGGCAAGGCGTGTGGGATGACCCTCTTTGACCACCTCATGTTCATCAACCCAGAAGCTCTCCAAACCCTGTCCTCCCCAACAACTTTATGGAGGTTCCATCATGTCACCATGTTTGATCATTAGCTCCATTTTCAGCCCTTTTCTCTTCTAGAGAGAATGTGGGACAGGACTTAGTCTTTCTGTTGACCAGCCCCCATCCAGGAGCTATTCAGGAGTCCACCAAAGCCACCTCATTAGAACAAAGGACACTCCTATCACCAAGAGTTTCAGGAGTTCTGTGCCAGGAACTGGGAGCAGAGAACAATATATATTTGTTCTATTATATCACACTTTCCTTTTGAGACACATTAACTATCTTCTCCATTTCCTTCAAGAGCTAAATACTGATATTCCCCAGGGTTTCATCCTTAGTCTCCTTAGTCTTCTAATCTTGGCATTCTATTTGTCCTCTCCCATGCCTGAAGAAATTACCCTCTGCTGACGACTTCCAAATTTGTATTTCTATTCCCATCTGAACCCAACAGACACCTAAAATTCAACACATTAAAAAATTATATCACTACCTTTGCTCAAAAATTTTCTCTTCCTATATTGCCCGTCTTAATAAATGATGCTTCTGGGCTTTGGGGCACCCGGGCAAAAAGACCAAATTAACTCATAAGAGAAAAAGAAATCATACAGTTTTTTATGTTTTCACAATATTACTGGAGTAATAGATTTCAGATACTCTAAAAAATTGTGAATCAAGGATGGTTTTATACATAGCCAACCTGACTGCAACTATAAAAGCTATAGATACACTGCTATTAACCGATGAAAACTTAAGGGATCGTGTTGCCATGAGCTTTTCCTAAGGAAAAGACTAGACAAGCTTTAGATTACCAAAATATTGAACAAGCATCAGTAACATTAATATTTATCTACTTGTAAATCTAAGAATAGTGGCTGCCAGGAGCTGCAGGGTGAGGGAAATGAGGAAATACTGGTCAAAGAGTTCATTGTAAGATGAATAAGTTCTGGGGATTTAATGTACCGCATGGTGACTATAGTTAATTGTACACTTGAAATCTGCTAAGAGAGTAGATCTTTTTTTTTTTTAAAGATTTTATTTATTTATTTGACAGAGAGAAACACAGCGAGAGAGGGAACACAAGCAGGGGGAGTGAGAGAGGGAGAAGCAGGCTTCCCGCCGAGCAGGGAGCCCAACGTGGGACTCGATCTTGGGTCTCCGGGATCATGACCTGAGCTGAAGGCAGTCGCTTAACCAACTGAGCCACCCAGGCGCCCCAAGAGAGTAGATCTTAACTGTTCTCACCACTAAAAAAAATGGTCACTATGTGAGTCAGCTTGATGGTGATGGTCATTTCACAGTATAAACGTATATCAATTCATATTGTACACCTAAAAAATTGTATAAAATATATATAATTATCAGACTTCAATAAATAGCAAGATATAATAGTCAAAAAGCAAGATATAATAATCAAAATACGCAAGGTTAGTTATTTTTTAAAAACGGAGTTCATTCTGTTTGAATTTAAAACACAGTGAACTGAAATTAAACGTTTCTTTTTTAGTAAATTCAGTGAATATGGTTTTTGAGAAATGTTCAATGTAGAAAGATGTAAACTAAAGTCTTTTATGATGAATTTTAAATACAGTTCATTGTACACAATGACAAAAAACTAATGATGAATACTGACCATGTTGGTGGTAACAGATGCCAAAAGTGATGATGTTGGTGTGATGGTAATACTGATGGTAATGATCGACATGGTCATGGTAATGATGATAATGCTGATGAAGCTAAAAATGTTCCAGGACTGGCAGTAGGCAGCAAGTTCCCAAGGTGCAGGATAACTCCCTCAGCAGAAGAAAAATTAACACACAAGAGAGATGTCATTCATAGTTCAGAGTGTACACCCAAAGGCTAATTGCCTTCAAAGAGGACCAAGTCTCTGGAGGGGTTATACCCCAGGAGAGGTTCTGCCTGTACATAAATACACCCAACCCTCCCAATCTCAGTGACCCAGTTTTATGACTGTGTTGGCCCCTTTCACTGGAAATAGATGTAAATCTGGTGCCTTTTTGTTTTCTGATATTTCTTAATTGCTGAAAACAGTACCACTAAAGATTTCCAGGTAGCAGTGCTGTAGTTTTCCTCAAATCAGGTATCCAATTATAGTTTTAAAGCAATTATGTAAGATGAAAACAAAATATCTTCCATGAATTTGCATTTCTAATGCAGACCTTTTATATATATTATTTCCAATCATATATTCCCATCCCAAAGTGCTTTTTCCCCCACTTGAAAAGGAAATATAGTTGTCTCTGTAATTCTGAGTGTTGTCGTGCAGCAAGTCTGAGCTTCTGGTGACCTGATAAAATTAGTGGCAAGATTTTTAGCATCAAGAAATTTGTGGATCATGGGTAAGTTAGCTAGAAGATAAGGGGAAGAAAACTTAGATTTCTGTTGCCCACAATTTTCTATATAATAGGAAAAGTGCTCCCATCAAGAGGCAAGAATAAACACTGCCTCATAGTGGTATTCTATATTATACCTAACTTTGATTCCTGGTGTTGATAATATTTAAAGTGGATTTTCTGTTTCTTATCATTTTAGAAGACCCAGATTTGATGGAATGGGACATATAAGATAGCTTGTAAATCTGTTATCACTATCTCGAAGTTTATCTCTTTTTTTAAAACTTAAAACAAAGTTCAAAATTCTTGCTATTATTAATGACTAAGAAATTAATAATCTCACTGCCACTAATTTAGGGTGTAAAGTTTATGATAATGCAGACTTCCTTGTCTCCAATATCACAACGATGTTATTGCTGTTGCTGATCAAGAGAGCCAAAGCCTTTCAATGTTATATAAGAAAGCAGGTTATAAAAAAACATACTGTACTTGCTAGAGGGGATGCTGCCTGATTCATGAATCATTTAATAAAGCAAATTATATCTTGAAAAAAATGTATAGTATGCTCACTCTGAGTAAAAAAAATGCATGTATATTTATACCTATATGTGTAAATGCATATATGCTTAAAAAAAAGATCTGGTAGAATATACATTACAATTTTAGATTCTCAGTAGTTAGAATATGATTATTTTATTTTTGCCGGTCTGTATGTTTACTTTCCTATGATGCAAATATATTTTGTAATTCAAAAAGAGATTTTGGTAATATAGCAGTAATATCCCTCCTGGACCTTAATGTACTAAATTAAGTTTACTGAAATATAAAAATAAAGTGAGGTCCCACAAAAAGAGAGCACAGTACGGGGGTGGACCACAGACTAATGGTCACAAATTCTGGATTCTAGGCCAGTCCTACTTTTCCTAGCTGTATCTCCCTGGGTCAGTTGTGTAACTTCTCGAGTATAGTTTCCTAGAGCAGGGGTTGGCCAACATTTCCAGAAAGGACTAGATAGTATAGATTTTAGGTTGCACAGTCCCTAGGATCTCTATTACCACTACATTGCTCTTGCTTTCTAACAGGAAAGCAGCATCAACAATACATAGAGGAATAGGGACACGGCTTTATTGCAATGAAATTTTATCACAGATATAGGCAGTGGGCTGGATTGGGCTGAGTGTGCCAACCCCTGTCCTGGAGAATAGATGATATAATCTCTTTTCTTTTCCTGTGTTCTCCTCACACTGAGCGATGAAGAGTAAACCTCAGTATTATTCAGTCACACTATAGGCCTAGAGCCTTAGCTCCACAGACTTATAAAGTAGCAGCCCAACAAGGAAAAAGCACAGATTTAGAAACCACAGGATTTGTTTTTAATTTCAAGTCGCCACTAATAAGATCTGTGATCTTTGAGGAAGTCTTAAAATCTCAACACTTCAGTTCCCTATTACTAAAATGGGGATGATAATTACTGTTCTAAATACATTCCCTCCCCTCCTAAGGATTTTAGAAGTATATGAGACTCATCTCCAAAAGGAATGTGTACACAATAAAAGATAACAAAAGTGTCAGTAACTATGTTAAGAGGAAATTAAATTAGCAAGGATATAAATTTTTTCAGCTTAGAAATAGATCTCAGATAAGATATCCATAAGTTTTATACCCTATACATTTGGGTCATGACTCTTGGAGAGTATGTCTATTGTTTGTGTACCTCCTCTCTATGAAGACAGTAGAGTCATGGTTTGATATTATAATCTGAGGCTTTAGTGAATAATAAGAGATATTAATCACATACTATAGGCAACACTATTTGCTAGGGGCTATGTACTGTGAGGTGCTTATCATTATTAGTCTCAGTCTACAGACAGGAATGCTTAGAAGTAGACCAGTTACATGACTTGCTTAAGATCATGTGGCCTAAGTCAGAGTTGGAATTTAACCCACCCCTGTCTGATTTCAAAGTCGACACCTTTAACAACCACACTGTCAAATGTAATATTTTAACACAATTGTGTTTCTTTAAATAAAAATATGATCTGTTATTAATGCCTCCAGTAAAAAATATAGATATAGGGGTTCACAGTACTTTAATCAGTTTTTATCTTTAAAAATAATGCATGTAGGGGCGCCTGGGTGGCTCAGTTGGTTGAGCAACTGCCTTCGGCTCAGGTCACGATCCCAGAGACCCTGGATCAAGTCCCACATCGGGCTCCCTGCTCAGCGGGAAGCCTGCTTCTCCCTCTCTCACTCCGCTTACTTGTGTTCCCTCTCTCGCTGTGTTTCTCTCTGTCAAATAGATAAATAAAATATTTAAAAAAAATAAAAATAAAAATAATGCATGTATATGGTTAGAAATTCAAATGTTACTCAACAATAATAATAAAAAAAACTATTGCCCCAAGCATCCATGAGCCCAGCTCTGCTGCCCAGAGGAAACAGCTTTCAATCTGTATGTTTCTCCTGGAACTCTGAAAAAAATTAAATAAATAAATAAATAAATAGATAAAAAAATAAATAAGCAACCAATGAAATAAAATAAATTTGGTAATAAATGTTTAAAAAATCTTATGTTTCTTCTGGCATCTACCTCTGTGTTTCTGCATTATATGATTGCAGTGCTCTTTGAGGATTTCACTATTTATTAGACATTATTCATAGTCTATAATAGGCCCTAACTCATTGTAGTTACTGATAAATACTTGTTGAATGCATAACTTCTACTTAGATGCTGATTATCTAACACTCCCTCACCCCAATTACTTTCCATATTCTCCCAAAATTGTTATAATACATTTTTTTATTCTCAGTACTTAATATCTCAGTATTAGAACTCTGATAATGCAGATTGTATTATCATGCAGAATAAACCATCACTACAGAACCAAATACTGTGCTTTTTTTTTTTACTTTAAATTTATTTTATTTTTTCAGTGTTCCAAGATTCATAGTTTATGCCCCACACCCAGTGCTCCGTGCAATAGGTGCCCTCAGTACCCACCACCAGGCTCCCCATCCCCCACCCTCTCCCTCCAAGTCCTTCAGTTTGTTTCTGTGTTCAGAGTCTCTCATGTTTCGTTTCTCTCCCTGAATTACCCTACTTCCCATTTCCTTTCCCTCTCCTACTCTCCTCTATATTACCCCTTATGCACCACAAGTAAGTGAAACCATGTGATAGCTTATTTCACTCAGCATAATCTCTTCCAATCCAGTCCATGTTGCTACAAAAGTTGGATATTCATCCTTTCTGATGGAGGCGTAGTATTTATGTACCATATCTTCTTTATCCATTCATCTGTTGAAGGGAACCTTGGCTTTTTCCACAGTTTGGCGATTGTGGCCATTGCAGCTATGAACATTGGGGTACATATGTCCCTTCTTTTCACTACATCTGTATCTTTGGAGTAAATGCCCAGTAGTGCAGTTGCAGGGTCATAGGATAGCTCTATTTTTAATTTTTTAAGGAATCTTCACACTGTTTTCCAAAGCGGCTGCACCAACTTGCATTCCCATCAACACTGTAAGAGATTTCCTCTTTCTCCACAGCCTCTCCAACACTTGTTGTGTCCTGACTTGTTAATTTTGGACATTCTGACTGGTGTAAGGTGGTATCTCAGTGTGGTTTTGATTTGAATTTCCCTGATAGCTAGTGACGTTAAACATTTTTTCATGTGTCTGTTAGCCATTTGTATATCTTCTATGGAGAAGTGCCTCTTCATGTCTTCTGCCATTTTTTGATGTGTTCATCTTCTTTTTGGATGTTGAGTTTGAGTACTTCTTTATAGATCTTGGAAACCAGCCCTTTGTCTGTAGTGTCATTTGCAAATATCCTCTCCCATTCTGTGGGTTGCCTCTTCATTTTGTTGGCTGTTTCCTTTGCTGTACAGAAGTTTTTTATTTTGACGAAGTCCCAAAAGTTCATTTTCGCTTTTGTGTCCTTTGCCTTTGGAGACGTGTCTTGAAAGAAGTTGCTGTGGCCGATGTCAAAGAGGTTACTGCCTATGTTCTTTTCCAGGATTTTGATGGATTCCTGCCTCACATTGAGGTCTTTCATCCATTTCAAGTTTGCCTTTGTGTGTGGTGTAAGAGAATGGTCTAGTTTCATTCTTCTATATGTAGCTGTCCAATTTTCCCAGCACCATTTATTGAAGAGACGGTCTTTTTTCCACTGGATATTTTTTCCTGCTTTGTCAAAGATGATTAGCCTATAGATTTGTGGGTCCATATCTGGACACTCTACTCTTTCCCATTGGTCTATTTGTCTGTTTTTTGTGCCAGTACCACGCTGTCTTGGTAATCACAGCTAATAGACCTATATCTAGTAATGAGATTGAAGCAGTGATCAAAAACCTCCCCAAAAACAAGAGTCCAGGCCCAGACGGATTCCCTGGGGAATTCTACCAAACATTCAAAGAAGAAATAACACCTATTCTCCTGAAGCTCTTTCAAAAAATAGAAACAGAAGGGAAACTTCCAGACTCTTTCTATGAAGCCAGCATTACTCTAATCCCCAAACCAGACAAAGACCCCATCAAAAAGGAGAACTTCAGACCAATATCTCTGATGAATATAGATGCCAAGATTCTCAACAAGATCCTTGCTAACAGGATCCAACAATACATTAAAAAGATTATCCACCATGACCAGGTGGGATTTATCCCAGGGACGCAAGGGTGGTTCAACACTCGCAAATCAATCAACGTGATAGAACAAATCAATAAGAGAAGAGAGAAGAACCACATGGTACTCTCAATTGATGCAGAAGAGGCATTTGACAAAATACAACAGCTGTTCCTGATTAAAACTCTTCAAAGTATAGAGATAGAGGGAATATTCCTCAACCTCATAAAATATATCCACAAAAGACCCACAGCGAATATCATTCTCAATGGGAAAAACTGACAGCCTTCCCTCTGAGATCAGGAACAAGGCAAGGATACCCACTCTCACCACTATTGTTCAACATAGTGTTAGAAGTTCTAGCAACAGCAATCAGACAACAGAAAGAAATAAAAGGTATTCAACTTGGCAAAGAAGAAGTCAAACTCTCTCTCTTTGCAGATGACATGATACTCTATGTGGAAATCCCAAAAGACTCTACCCGCAAACTACTAGAACTCATACAACAATTTGGTAATGTGGCAGGATACAAAAATCAGTGCACAGAAATCAGTTGCATTCTTATACACTAACAATGAAAAAATAGAAGGGGAAATCAGAGAATCGATTCTGTTTACTATAGCACCAAAAACCATAAGATACTTAGGAATAACCAACCAAAAAAGTCAAGGATCAGTATTCGAGGAACTACAGAACACTCATGAAAGAAATTGAAGAAGACACAAAAAGATGGAAGAGCATTCCATGCTCATGGATCGGAAGAGTAAACATTGTCAAAATGTCTATACTGCCCAGAGAAATCTATACTTTCAATGCCATTCAGATCAAAATTCCACCAACATTCTTCAAAGCATTGGAACAACCAATCCTTAAATTTATATGGAACCAAAAAAGACCCCGAATCGCTAAGGAATTACTGAAGAAGAAAAACAAAGCTGGGGGCATCTCATTACCTGACTTCAGGCTTTAATACTGTGCTTTTGATTGTTTCCTTATGTGTGCTACTTGTTAATTTTTCCTGGAATTGTAACAACTGGCTAGTACTAAGTATCTCTCCTTTATATTTTCAGATGTTCCATAATACCTGTCAAGTACTCCTTAATATTATTTTCCAAATATCCAGATATTTGGGACAAGCTACCAATTTCATTTCTCACCTGAAGGCTCCATCCTCTGTCCTTTCTGGACTCCCTCTACAGACCTGAGGCAGCCTAGAGTTTCCTTTGCTGTTTTCCTGTGTTGGGTCCCCTCTATCCTAGGTTCTAGTATTTTCACTGAGATATCCATTAATAGTATCCTCATCTCATTTCTGCCCCTTTCTATGATGTGTGATTCTGTCTCTCTCATCTATCTATGGCTAGATATTTATCACTTCATTGATATTTTCAAAGACCAGCTTGGGTTTTATTGATTTACTACTGTTTATCTGTTGAGTATTTCATTGAATTCCATGCTTATCTATATTATTTTCTTCATTTTGATTCCTTTTTTTTTTTTTAGTTTATCAGGGTGGGAAGCATACTGATTTTATAATGTCCTTCTATTCTAAAGTAATCATTTAATATCAGGTTTTCCTATTAGCATTGCTTTAGCAGAATTCCAAAAGTTTTGACTAATGTATCTTCATATTCAGTCAGTTCAAATGTAACTTAATGTGTGACTTCTTCTTTGGCCTATGTGTTATTTAGAAGTAGGGTGTTAATTATTGAATATGTGAAGATTTTACAAGTATCTTTTCATAAATCACCCGTAGTTTGTATTTTTATGATAAGGGTACATACTCTATATGATTTCATCTTTTGTAAGGTATGGTGGTTTGTTTTATTGCCCAGAATAGGTTTTATCTTGAAATATGTTCCGTGTACACTTAAAAGATTAAGTATTCTGTTAGTTCTTGGTGGAGTGTTCTAACAATGTCAATTTATGGATATTTTCTATGTCCTTATTAATTTTTCTACTACTTTTATTAATTAATGATAGAGGAATATTGCAATCTCCAACTAATGATAGATTTGTCTATTTTTTTCTTTCAGCCCTGTCAGTTTTGGTTCATATATTTTGAAACTATTAATACACAGATTTATTTAGGAGTATTATGTCACCTGGATGAATTGATTCCTTTATCATTCTGAAATGTCCTTCCTTATTTCTAGTAATATTCCTTGCTTTGAAGTCTACTTTGCTTAATGCTGATATAATCTCTCCAACTTCATTTTATGATGTTTTCACACTATTTTTCCCCCATTACTATAGTTTCAACTATCTCTGTCTTTATATTTAAAGTGGATTTCTGGGGCTTCTGGGTGGTTCAGTCTGTTAAGCAACTGCCCTCAGCTCAGGTCATGATCTCAAGGTCCTGGGATCAAGCCCTGCCATGGGCTCCCTGTTCAGCAGGGAGTTTGCTTCTCCCTCTCTCTCTGTCCTTCCCCCAGTTTGTGCTCTCTGTCTCTCCCAAATAAATGAATAAAATCTTAAAAAATAAATAAAGTAGATTTCTTGGGAAAACATAAGGTTGAGTAATACCTTTTATCTAATCTGATTATCTCTGAACTTTAATTGGAATATTTAAGCCAATAGCATTAATTAGCATTTAATTCAGTTACCACTATGGTTGAGTTTAAATCTTCATCTTTGCTATAGGTTTTCTACTTCTGCCAATTGTCATATATTCCTTTTTTTTTTTTTGCCTTATTTTGGACTAATTGAGGGTTTTTTGTTTGGTTGGGTTTTTTGTTGTTGTTGTTGTTGGGGTTTTTTTTTGATGATTTGGTTTTATCTCCACTGGTGGCTTATTAGCTATAGCTCATTTTTTTTATTACTACTTAGTTGTTGTTCTAAGTTTTCCATATTCATCCTTTCTGGATTTTCCCACCTAGAGGGTAGTATAGAAAATTCCTACAGGCAGGTGATATGGTATAATTATTGGCTCATGTTGTTTGTTTCCTGATTTCAGGAATCAGTTTGGTGCTGCCTGTTGTTGAATGTCTTGAAAATATTGTTTCATATGTCTTGTCTAGTTGTTTATGGTACAAAGATAATTCCAGTAGGATTTCTTCCTTAATGGGTAGAAATCGAAGTTCACCCACTAACTTTTAACTATCCAGACTGACCATGTTGTGACATCCTTCGGATTTAAAAGATAGGTAGGTAGGTAGATAGATAGATAGATAGATAGATAGATAGATAGATAGATAGATAAATAATAGATAGATGATGATAGACAGACAGATAGATAGATAGATAGATAGATAGATAGATAGATGACAGATAGATGACAGATAGATCTATATACAGATAGATAGCTTCTTAAATCAAATGGAACTTTTCTTCATTCATCCATAAGTTGAAATCATAAACACTAAGGATTAGAGTTGTTTTAAGGTCATTTCATCTGTTAACCAATCTTGTTTAAACCTAGAATTTTAGCCAGTATGAAAAGTCATCTTCGGGAGCTCACATTTACCACTTGATAATAGGTTCAACAGAACCTATTAAATCACATCTGGTAAGCAACCTATCAGAAGAAAAATGCTATCTCCTCTTTTAAATTAAGTTTCCCTCTGTTTTTTTTTCTCATTGGATTGAAAGGAGACATGAAGAAAAATCATCACAAGAAGATGTAATACCCCATGACAGGAGTTGCTTCTCCAGACCAACTTTAAACCGCCATTTCAATTTAGGAAAGCCAAGATTCCTTCCAGGGAGTCTCTTGGGCATCTACATATAATTACCATTGTCCCTGCATTGATTATAGGTTGAGTCTAAAAACAAATAATAAGTAGTAATTTGGAAATCAACAACATAGAAACAGAAAAATGGTGAAGCACATTTACAGGATATACAAAGTGGTGAGGATATAGAGCTATGCAAGGAGAGGGAGAAGGGAAAGTGTCTAGTTCACACTCAGATTGCTTTGCTCTTGATCTGTAAGTTGCAATATATTCTATTTCTCCTTCCTTCTACTCCTATTCCTGATCCAACCTGAACTTTTGCTGAGTCCTCTCAGCCCAGTAGAGACTAATCAGTCTCAAACTGCTCCTCAGTAGCTTTATTTTACTCAGGATAAACTATATTCCATGCCAGTTTTTCAAGCTATGAAATTATTCTAGTTCCAATAATCACAAATCTTTAAAAAAAAAACAAAATTTTTACTTTCTTTAGCTGAACTTTGCTGCCTTCCCAGAAACATAGAACTCAATGCCTCCCCCACCAAAAAAAGTCGCAGATCAATAAGTCAAAATTAGTATAGGTAAGAATCTAACATCATTATTTTTTAAAACTCTAGAGGTGATTATTATGTGTAACCAGAACTAAGAATAAGTGCCCCAGGACCTCAAGTTCAATGACAAATTAGGACAAATTCCAGCTGCCTAATGAAAATTTACACTTGTACAGCAACTGATATTTGGAAAATATTTCCACATATAGGATTCTATTGTTTTTTAAACTTTGGGAGTTGGTATCATAATTCCATTTATTCATCAAATGTAAAGATTGAACTGTCCCTCAGTAATTGATAGAGCTTTAATTATCAGCCCACCTTACCTGGATTTGAGATAAGGTGGCCACACGTTTTCATTTCATGGGTTTGGACGAATGTATAATGACATGTATCGATTACATGTATAACCATTATAGTGTCACATAGAATAGTTTCTGTTCCCTAAAACCCTCTGTGTTCCACTTGTCCATGCCTCCCTTCATTAGAAGCCCTGACAAGCATTAATATACTCTCTCCACAGTTTTGCCTTTTAGATTATCATAAAGTTACTTCTTTAACTTATTAATATGAATTTAAGTTTCTTCCATGTCTTTTCATGGTTTGATAGCTCATTTCTTTTTAGCACTGAATAATATTCCATCGTCTGGATGCACCACAGTTTATCTGTTCACAAACTGAAGACATCTTAGTTGCCTCTAAGTTTTGGCAGTTATGAATACAGCTGCTATAAACATCGATGTGCAGGCTTTTCAACTCCTTTCAGTAAATACCAAGGAACACAATTGCTGGATTGTACGGTAAGAGTATATTTAATTTTGTAAGAAACCACCACCCTGTAGCTGTACCGGTTGCCATTCCCGCCAACAATGAATCAGAGTTCCTATTGCTCTCCATCTTTGCCAGCATAGGCTGTTATCAGTGGGTTTTTTTGTTTTGTGGGGTTTTTTTTGGTCATTCTAATAGGTGTTTGGTGACATCTCACTGTTGTTTTAATTTGCATTTCCCTGATGACATATGATGTGGGACATCTTTTTATATGCTTATTTGCCTTCTGTGTACCTTCTTTGGTGAGGTGACTAGGTCTTTGGCCTATTTTTTTAATCAGGTTATTTCTTTCCTTTTTTTATTGAAATATATTTGATATATAACACTGAATAAACTTAAAATGTATAACATGTTAATTTGATACATCTATTTTATGATATGTAAAATGACTGCCACTGTAGTAATAATTAGCACCACGATCATGTTACATAGTAATTACCATTTCTGTTTGGTTTCTGAAATAATTGAGTTCTAGTCTCTTAGCAAGTTTGATGGTACATACAATATGACTGTCAATATCCACTATTTTGTACTTAGGTGTCTAGGACTTTTTACTACACATTGCAAATTTGTACCCTTAATAGCTGTCCTATCATCCCACTCCCATTCCCTGATAATCACATTCTAATTTCTGCTCTTAAAAGTTTGGAATCTTTTTTACATGCCGCCTATAAATGGCATTATACAGTATTTGTCTTCCTGTCTAATTTATCTTACTAAACATAGTGTCCTCAAAGTCCATCTAGAGTTCATATATTTTGGATAACAGTTCTTTATCAGATATGTCTACTGCAAATATTTTCTTTATATATATAATATATATATAAAATTTTATAAAATTTTATATATATATTATCTAAATTTATATATATTATATAAAATTTTATATATATAACATAATATATATAATTTTATTTTTTCTTTATATATATGATTATATATATTATATATATTATCTAAATTTATATATATTATATAAAATTTTATATATATAAAAATAATATATATATAAAATTTTATTATTTCAGTGTTCCAAGATTCATTGTTTATGCCCCATACCCAGTGCTCCATGCAATACGTGCCCTCAGTACCCACCACCAGGCTCTCCCATCCCTCCGCCCCCTCCCCTCCAAGACCCTCAGTTTGTTTCTGTGTCCAAAGTCTCTCATGATTCGTTTCTCTCCCCAAATTACCCTACTTCCCATTTCCTTTTCTTCTCTTGCTGTCCTCTATATTACCCCTTATGCACCACAAGTAAGTGAAACCATGTGATACTTGACTTTCTCTACTTGGCTTATTTCACTCAACATAATCTCTTCCAATCCGGTCTGCAAATATTTTCTTATAGCGTGTGGCTTGTATTTTTATTTTCTTGATAGTGTCTTTCTACAGAGTGGAAAATTTTAATTTATTTAAATTAAATTTATTTATTAAATCTAATTTTAATTAAGTCCAAGCTTATCGATTCTTTCTTCTACAAATTATTCTTTTGGTATTATACTAAAAAAGTCATTGCCACACCTAAGATCATCAATATATTTTTGTATGTTATCTTCTAGGAGTTGTATAGTTTTGCATTTCACATTTAGGTTTATGATCGATTTTGAGTTATTTTTGTGTGACATATAAGCTCTAATTCATTTTTTTGCATGTAGATATCCATCATCATTTTTTGATAACACTATGTCTGCTCATTTTTTTCATCATTTTGTCAAAGATTAGTTGACTATATATATATTATATATAATATATATATTAAACCCATATATATATGGGTTTAATTCTGGGATTCCTATTCTGTTCCACTGATTGGTCTATTTTTCTGCCAGTATCATACTGTATAGACTTCTAGTAAGTCATGATATGACGTAGTGTCAGTTCTCCAACTTTCCAGCCAGGCCTACTTCTATTCTGAGTCTCTTGCTTCTCCATATAGATTTTATAATTAGTTTGCTGATATGCACAACATAATCTGCTGGGATTTTGGTTGGAATTGTATTGAATCGTAGATAAGTCCAGAGCTAAAATCTTGACAATATTGAGTCCTATGTTCATAAACATGAACTGTCTCTTCATTTATTTAGTTCCTCTTTGATTTTTTATCAGAGGTTCATATTTTCCTCATACAGATCTTATACATATTTTGTTATATTTATGCTTACATATTTAATATTTTATATTTTTATTTTTTTCAGTGTTCCAAGATTCATTGCCCATGCCCCACACCCAGTGCTCCATGCAATATGTGCCCTCAGTCACCCACCACCAGACTCTCCCATCCCCCAACCTCTCCCTCCAAGTCCCTCAGTTTGTTTCTGTGTCCAAAGTCTCTCTCGTTTCATTTCTCTCCCTGAATTACCCTACTTCCCATTTACTTTCCTTCTCCTACTGTCTTCTATGTTACCCTTTATGCACCACAAGTAAGTGAAACCATGTGGTACTTGACTTTCTCAACTTGGCTTATTTCACTCAGCATAATCTCTTCCAATCCAGTCCATGTTGCTACAAAAGTTGGATATTCATCCTTTCTGATGGAGGCATAGTGTTCCATTGTATATATGTACAACATCTTCTTTATCCATTCATCTGTTGATGGGCACCTTGGCTCTTTCCACAGTTTGGCCATTGTGGCCATTGCTGTGATGAACACTGGGGTACATATGGCCCTTCTTTTCACTACATCTGTATCTTTGGGGTAAATACCCAGTAGTGCAATTGCAGGGTCATAGGGTAGTTCTATTTTTAATTTTTTAAGGAATCTTCGCACTGTTTTCAAAAGCAGCTGCACCAGCTTGAATTCTCACCAACAGTGTAAGAGAGTTCCCCTTTCTCCGCAGCCTCTCCAACATTTGTTGTTTGCTGACTTGTTAATTTTGGCCATTCTGACTGGTGTAAGGTGGTATCTCAATGTGGTTTTGATTTGAATTTCCCTGATAGCTAGTGATGCTGAACATTTTTTCATGTGTCTGTTAGTCATTTGTATATCTTCTATGGAGAAGTGCCTCTTCATGTCTCTTGCCCATTTTTTGATGTGTTCATCTTCTTTTTGGATGTTGAGTTTGAGTAGTTCTTTATAGATCTTGGAAACCAGCCCTTTGTCTGTAGTGTCATTTGCAAAGATTATCCACCATGACCAGGTGACTTTTATTCCAGGGATGCAAGGGTGGTTCAACACTCGCAAATCAATCAACATGATAGAATAAATCAATAAGAGAAGAGAGAAGAACCACATGGTACTCTCAATTGATGCAGAAAGGCATTTGACAAAATACAACATCCGTTCCTGATCAAAACTCTTCAAAGTATAGGGATAGAGGGAACATTCCTCAACCTCATAAAATGTATCTACGAAAAACCCACAGCGAATATCATTCTCAACGGGGAAAAACTGACAGCCTTCCCTCTGAGATCAGGAACAAGACAAGGATGCCCATTCTCACTACTATTGTTCAACATAGTGTTAGAAGTTCTAGCAACAGCAATCAGACAACAGAAAGAAATAAAAGGTATTCAGCTTGGCAAAGAAGAAGTCAAACTCTCTCTCTTTGCAGATGACATGATACTCTATGTGGAAATCCCAAAAGACTCTACCCGCAAACTACTAGAACTCATACAACAATTTGGTAATGTGGCAGGATACAAAATCAGTGCACAGAAATCAGTTGCATTCTTATACACTAACAGTGAAAATATAGAAAGGGAAATCAGAGAATCAATTCCGTTTACTATAGCACCAAAAACCATAAGATACTTAGGAATAAACCAACCAAAGAAGTCAAGGATCTGTACTTGAGGAACTACAGAACACTCATAAAAGAAATTGAAGAAGACACAAAAAGATGGAAGAGCATTCCATGCTCATGGATCGGAAGAATAAACATTGTCAAAAGGTCTGTACTGTCCAGAGCAATCTATACTTTCAATGCCATTCCGATCAAAATTCCACCAACATTCTTCAAAGTGTTGGAACAACCAATCCTAAAATTTATATGGAACCAAAAAAGACCCCGAATCGCTAAGGAATTGCTAAAGAAAAAAAAAAAGCTGGGGGCATCTCGTTACCTGACTTCAGGCTTTATTACAAAGCTGTGATCACCAAGACAGCATGGTACTGGCACAAGAACAGACAAATAGACCAATGGAACAGAGTAGAGTGTCCAGATATGGACCCACAAATCTATGGTCAAATCATCTTTGACAAAACAGGAAAAAACATCCAATGGAAAAAAGACCGTCTCTTCAATAAATGGTGCTGGGAAAATTGGACAGCTACGTATAGAAGAATGAAATTAGACCATTCTCTTACACCACACACAAAGGCAAACTCGAAATGGATGAAAGACCTCAACGTGAGGCAGGAATCCATCAAAATCCTGGAAAAGAACAGCCACAGCAACTTCTTTCAAGACACGTCTCCAAAGGCAAAGGAGACAAAAGCAAAAATGAACTTTTGGGACTTCATCAAAATAAAAAGCTTCTGTACAGCAAAGGAAACAGTCAACAAAACAAAGAGACAACCCACAGAATGGGAGAAGATATTTGCAAATGACACTACAGACAAAGGGCTGGTATCCAAGATCTATAAAGAAGTACTCAAACTCAACATCCAAAAAGAAGATGAACACATCAAAAAATGGGCAAGAGACATGAAGAGGCACTTCTCCATAGAAGATATACAAATGGCTAACAGACACATGAAAAAATGTTCAGCATCACTAGCTATCAGGGAAATTCAAATCAAAACCACATTGAGATACCACCTTACACCAGTCAGAATGGCCAAAATTAACAAGTCAGCAAACAACAAATGTTGGAGAGGCTGCAGAGAAAGGGGAACCCTCTTACACTGTTGGTGGAAGTGCAAGTTGGTGCAGCCACTTTTGAAAACAATGCGAAGATTCCTTAAAAAAATTAAAAATAGAACTACCCTATGACCCTGAAATTGCACTACTGGGTATTTACCCCAAAGATATAGATGTAGTGAAAAGAAGGGTCATATGTACCCCAATGTTCATCGCAGCAATGGCCACAATCGCCAAACTGTGGAAAGAGCCAAGGTGCCCATCAACAGATGAATGGATAAAGAAGATGTTGTACATATATACAATGGAACACTATGCCTCCATCAGAAAGGATGAATATCCAACTTTTGTAGCAATGGACTGGATTGGAAGAGATTATGCTGAGTGAAATAAGCCAAGTTGAGAAAGTCAAGTACCACGTGGTTTCACTTACTTGCAGTGCATGAGGGGTAAACTGGAGGACAGTGGGAGAAGGAAAGGAAATGGGAAGTAGGGTACTCCAGGGAGAAAAACGAAACAGCAGAGACTTTGGACATAGAAACAAACTGAGGGACTTGGAGGGATGGGGGTGGGGGGATGGGAGAGCCTGGTGGTGGGTACTGGGGGCACCTATTGCGTGGAGCACTGGGTGTGGGGAATGGGGAATAAATCTTGGAACAGTGGGAAAAAAATTTAAGTAACAATAAAAAGAAAATAAAAAAATAAATTAAAAGAAAGAAAGAAAGAAGGAAA